>PTEX01000076.1:2868614-3011114 GCA_003342815.1 Eudromia elegans
GAGGGAGAGGGAGAGGGGAGGAGAGGAAGGGAAAAGTTAACAAAGAACCTATGGTCTAGTGCAAACAGGATGATTGGAGTTTATTAATCATAAATGAAGGAGATGAGTATTTCAGGAGGCATATAAATGAATTAGCAACCTTGCTGAAAGGTCAGCACCTTTCAACAGTAGACTGACTCTGTTCATTCCATAGGACCTTTCTAAATTCAGAAAGCATCCCAAATACAGCTACTAAATCTAAAGGGCATTTTAGGTAATTTTAGCTCTATCATTCAACCCTTGTTGCTTAATAACCCTAATTTAGAAGTATGAATAATTTGGTAATTAGGTTTTTAGGGAATCCAAGAGAGCCATTTTGAAACTCATACCTTCTGAAAAAGCAGTAGTAGTCCTTTTCCAAGACTTTGATTTTCTGTCTCACTGTAGTTTGCGACTAGGCCAGAACTGAAGGTAAAGACCTTAAACCATGAAATTTATTCCTTGCATTATACAAAACCATGTATGCCAGCCTGCGCTGAGGCTACAGCAGAAGAGGGATCCATTTTTGAAGAACCCCATTTTCATCTTGAATTGAAATTTTTCTCAGTTTGTTAATGTCTCTATCTCTGGTACATGGGCTCCGTCCTTCTGCCAGCATGCTCTCCTTTACTATGTAAATGTTGCTTTTTAGATTAAAATAAACAGTTAGTTTTTGCTACTTGTCTACTTTTGTCACAGATATTGAGGGAAGGGGGTAGATTTCTAATGGCATAGATCCATTTAGATGTCAGAGTGAGTTTTGTATGTCTTCTAAATTAAAACATCGTTTGCTGTCAAGCCATAAAGAATTTGGCATTTCTTCTGATTTCAATTTATGATAACTCTCAGGGGCCATGCTGTGAACTACTTTTGCCTGCTTTTGGACCAATTGCATGTGACAAATGCATTAGGTTTTAATACCAGAAGTGGACATACAATTTGACGAAGTATGTCTTTATGCCATCAGCTGTTGTCTGCCACCAACCTTTTACAAAAGCACTCTGAACACGACTACCCTCAGCTGCCCTGATAATGTAAACTCTTTTTCCCTGTAGCCAGCCAAAATCAGCTTGAAACCAACAGAAAGGCTTAAAATGGGGGATGGATGCCCCCATTTCATATCCAAGCTGACAATAGCTAGGCTGTTCCTTATCAAATTCACCTGCTCTCTGCTAGCTGCTAACCAGCACTTTTCCAGCTTCACCAGATCTCCACTTTTTTTTTCTATGAATAACTTGATGTTAATCCTTCAAGTTTACTTGACTCATACCAAAGATCATGATATGCTTTGCAGCACATGCTAGTAAATAACATCTATGTTTATGACAAAATATGATAACCTCAGGAGATGGATGGCAATCAGTTCAGACCCCTAGACCATTATGTGTCTTTCCTTCTAGCACTATAGAGGTACAGTCTTGTTTCTATCCTGCATATAAAAACATACCTCAAAGTGCACATTAATCATTAACACATTTGTTTGACTCATGGAACAGCTGAAAAACAACTCATTTAAACTACGACTCTTTTTTCCTTAATTTTCCTCTGATTCTTCACTTTTCAGTAGCCATGCACCTTCTGAATTACTGGTGTCAGATGCCCCTCAACAACTTCCTTATTGTTCCAATTAAAATGTTAATTAGTGACGGTGCAACAAAAATAAATAAGAAAAAAACAAAGAAGAGAACCTGAGGTAGGAGCCATGGTTTTTCATTTCCACTCCTGTTTGCAAAACCTTTTGGGGGCAGCAGCATATAGTCTTATCACTATCTATTCATAGTTCCGTTTTGTTGATGCATTTTTATCTACATATTGTATTACAGCCAGTCAAACACCAAAAGAACCCAAGACTGTAGATTACATCATTTGAGGAAAATTTTTGTTATTTGTCAAATAATTTATGCAACACAGCTGCACAAGCTAGTAAAATAGCAAAATAATATTCATCCAATAAAGTATTTGATAAAAAAATGAAAAAAAAAAGTGTCAATGAGCATATATGAAAAATAGTATTTGGTTTGGTCTGTTGCATACCTGTTTTTTAAGTAAATCATAAACCAAGGTTCTCAGCACTTGTGATCTTAAAGATCTCAGGATATACTATGTAATAGAAGAGATATAGACATTAGTGTTCTGGACAAATTCCAGTATCCACTAATTAGAGCCTGTCTGGTGACTTTTTTTTTTTTTTTTTTTTTTTTTTCTCGTATTATTCATTTCCTTTCTATAGCATACTGTTGCTTAACAGCTGTTATGCAGCTGGCTATATTTAAGTGGTACTAGACTTTCTTTATTTGTATTTCTTTTGAAGAGCTTCAGAATCACTTTGGAAATAAAAGCATTATCATAAGAAGCAGAGATTACTTGAAAAGAAAGCTAAATAACTTAATTTTAATTTATTTAATAAAACAATGCAAAAGCCTGTTTTCTCAAATGCCTGTTTTAGGAACAGTGAGCTTATGTTTATTACTGTTCCCACACAATAATTCAACAAAGGAGCCTCTGGACTCCTTTCATGTATTTAGCTAGGCATTATAAGAAATACGAGATCAGAAAGGTAAATAACACCACAACACAGCATTTACAGGCAATGCATATGTGATATGGCAAAACACTATTCAGCAACTTGGGGCCTCTTTAAAGAGAGAGTTTTCAAATCGCTTGGATCTAAGAGCAGTTTTCAGTTTCAGAGACTCGATTGTTCAGAAGCATTCAGAATTGGAACTTCAGCTTGGATTAATCACTACTCTCATTTAAAACTGCAGCAGACTCAGTAACAATATTAATGTTCTGTTTGATAGTACTTAAATTCAATTTCTTCTATTAACATACATGTCTTTTTTAGTATTCTAGTTGAAACAGTAACAACAATTTTTCATCACTGAAAAATTATAGGACATACCACCCTAACCACAGTAGCAATGTCATCAATACTGCTCATGAACAGTTCTAAAATTTTAGGAGACTCTAAAATATGATTTTATCTACTGACTTATTGCTACAGCAGGGGAAATCAAATCACCCGTGAATGTCTTATTAGAGTAATCTCTCTTTGACACTTCTGTAACATCTCACTTCTATATCTTTTGTGGATTTCTAAAATTAAAAGAGAGGTTTCACTAAAAAATATTTTAAGTAAGAATAGCATTAATGTGTTTTAGAAGAAAGGAATTACATGTGTAATAGGAGAAAGGGAATTGCTCTGGGATTGTAAAGTGAACGACCTAAATCTTTCACACAAAATTCTAGAGAGTTGCACTGTTCTAGTCTGTGGGCAAGTTGCCATCTGCAGACTCAGAGCTTCTTTCCCTCCATTTCCACCTTTTAAAACAGTCATTTAAAAAAAGAAAAAAAAAATCCAGTTTGTGCCTTTTTTCCCTTTCTTACTACTGGTAAGACTTAGATGAAAGGCAGTACAGCTACAGAAGCCTCAAAATGTTATCATGTCCTTTCCCCCTGCTAAGACCTACCTAAAATCAAATAAAATGCTTGTTTTTGGAAATGCTTGAGGTAATGCAGCTTATTGGAGAATCTCCATGTTACTGCAATGCTCACCACATTATTCAGATGTAGCTTCAGAAGCATATCTAATGTGTGGCTCTCACACACCTCGCTTGGATACTGTATGAATGAGCATGCCTGCTTATTTCTCATGCTCATCTTATTCCCCTCTTCCCTGGGCTCCTTCATTTGGGGCAAAAATCAGACCCTTCTCTTAGTTTTGAGAGTTTAAGCACATGGACCATGCTCTCTACCTTACAAGGGCCACCGTGAATAAGTATTGCTGTTGACCAGCATTGCTACATAAGGGTCCAGCTCAAAAGACAGTGCAGGTAATACAGCTGAGAGAGAAGAAAGGTAGAATGCCAGGGATTTGTGAGGTCCTTGGATTAATTGAGCCCCAGAAGCTATTCATGACCTTCTAAAAGAAATTTAACAGGTTATGTTATCTCCTCTGGTCAATTATAATAACAGTTTAATATCTGATTAGTAGGACTATCTTGAACTGGCATGAGCATGGACTTGGCCATCTAATATGTTATGTCTTTCACTTATGATGCTGAAAATCTCTTCCATATTGTGTTAAACAGGAGTTATAAGCCTTCTGACTGTGAAGACCACCAGGTAAAAGGGACATCTATCTGATTTTCTGTCAGATGATCATACAATGATTAATGTAAACTCTGAATAAATTTTGGAAAAAATATTGAAAGTTATTTTAATCTGTTTTTTTTTTTTTTTAACTCACAAACTACAAGCTGTGGAATAGTCAAGACAAACGGTCATCCAGCCTTCAGTGGAACAACAGTAATGGATCACTGTTTGAAAATGGAAGCTTATACTGGTAATATTAACTGCTAAAGCTGACGTAAAGAACTTACTTGTGTGTCAGTATACTGCATATACTTATATTTTTGATACAAAGAAAATAAACTGTCAAAATAGAACTTATGTCAGAGCAACTTCTGTGTAGAAAATGGCCAGAGTCCCCAGCGATTCTACAGAATCCCATGCTAAAACTCATGATTAATTAGTAGCAGAGACTAGAACTATTTTTTAGGATCAGACACTAGCTTTATTTTAAACAAAAATAAAACTGATGATTAAAACATTAAACAATGAGGATATTGTGGAATCATTTTTTTCTATGAGAATATATCAAATTGAAATTGAAAATTTATATTTGAAATTTTTGAAATGTTTTGTTTCAAATATAGCCTTTTATCATCTGCAGCACACTGAAGGAGTGAAAACTGATTTTTTGGAAGGAGTTGAAATAAAATATTTTGTAATGTTCCTTTTGAGAAAAAAAAATGTAAATATTGTGTTCTGATTGGAATAAAACTAAACTTAAATAGTGGAATTTTCTTGCGGAATGGAAATTCAGTCAGTTCTAATTACTTTGCTACATCAAAAAGAACAAAGTTCTGTTTGACAATGATTGTGTTGCCTTTCTTGTGATTGCGATTATCTCAGGATCAAAGTATTATCTGAAAATCAGATTAAAGCACACCTTTAGGTAATATACGAAATGACAAGGATGTTTTCTCTATCTTCTGTTGATGAAGAATCTCATGTTGATGTTGTTCTCTGCTTCTTAAGAAAAATGCATTGTTGTTTTGATTTTTCCACTGTAAAAACCTCGACGTTCAAACATAATATTCAATCATGCCAGAAATATGTGTTCAAAGACAATGAATCAAGACTCTTCAGTACAGCCAGCTGGACATTTCATCTTCTGCTGACCTAGCTAAGATAATGTGAATTATAACAGCATTTCCAGTCGTGGTCATTAATATGCTAGAGATATTATAAAATTAAAACAAAAGTCATCTTCAAAGCTCTCTTGCGGACTTTTTCTTAAAACTGATGATCTATGAATATCGCTTAGAATTCCTCAAACTCAGTTGCACGATATAATTTCATTTATTGCTATTCAAATGCATCCACTGTGTTTTACAAATTTTAGATGCCTCATTACAGATTTTAGGATCATTTAGAAGTAAAGAAGACTCTTTACCTGAATCATTTCTGGCATAATATTCAGTCTGTCTTTCTATCTCTTTGCTATTCTGAGCCCCCAGATTAGAAACACATTATTCCAATAGCTGCAATGTGATTCAATTGTTGTGAATAGGTCTGCATTTTTACATGTGAAGCAAAGGCAATCTTTCCTCAAATAGCACTTTATGAAAATCAACTAATATAAAAGAAAAGCTTCTTTCTACACCAGGGGGATTTGAGGAAGCATAAGCATTGTACCCATGCCTACACCCAAACAAGCATCTTTTAGCCTTACTTAAATCAAACCCTATTTCGTTCCCTTTGCTCATTACAGTGCAACCACTGCAGATTAAACCTCTCTATCAATTACAAGGAGCTGAACATCTTTTAGCATCAAACAGAATGACAAAAAGCTACACCATAATGAGTAATGGCTAAGGCCAATTGCTATTTAATTATGTAGATGACTTAACATCCTTTCATTGATGTTATCTGTATGTTTCAGGATGAAAGTTATCATGCTTTGCTACAGCTCTTACAGTATATGATAGCAAAAGTAAAAAGGAACTCTTCCTCAAATAGAAGCAGCTATAACTAGCAAAATACATCAGTCCAGCAATGCCAGTCACACTTCACCATGCACCTACAATAGACAGAGGCTTGAACATATCATGACAAAAAGAAATTTATGCATGACAGCTTACAGTGGGGAGGAAGCTGGAAAGAGAGACCGACTGCAGCAGTAAGAGCCTATGTCATGACCATTTACCATGAAGATGTTTGGTCCTTGAATTTTATAAGTGGGAGATAAAAAGGACAGTGAAGTTAGTCATAGCATGAGAGATATTTTAGATGGGAAAGACCTATTAGGTCATCTGTCCATCCCCCTTCCTAGGCAGGATTATACTTTGCAGTATCTTCTCAAAAAGATTGCACAGAACAATTTCACATGAGCAGAGGAATGGAGTAAAGGACATAATAGATCTTTTCCATCTCTAACTTCTGCAAGTCAAGAGGTCCAGTCTGTAGCCAGTGTGAGGCAGCTGTGACCACAAATTTTGCAAGTATTTATGAAAGGAAATGTGGAGGAAAATTCTACACTCAGATCAAATCATGCAAGTGTATGCAAAGTAGAATGCACAATGTTAGTGAGCACAGAAATTACTCCATAAAGCACATTTTTGGTTCAGTCATAATCAGTGACCTCATTTCAGTGGGCATAGAATTGCATTCATGATGACTTGCATAGGTACCTCATATCATTTAGATAGATTTAACACATATTTGAAAGAGCATATGGATTAAATTCTTTACACACACACAAAGATGGAATCTTGCACCCATAATTATTTAAGGTTCCAACCAATGGGTGTAAAAACTGACTTTATAGAAAATATTCCCTTGTATATTCACAGTGTGGGGATGAGAATGTTTTTTGGTTATTAGTATTTCTCTGGAATTAAATGGAAATAGCAGTATCTGAAAGTATATAAGAGATGCTAGAATGCTCTAACACCAGAATAAGTGTAAGCATCTTTTCCATACACACCCTAAGTGACAATTTCAGCAAATGGAAAAAAAATTATAGTGAATAATGAAAGTTATTTGTAATCCTTATCACAACCATAAAGGGAGAATAAAAAGAGAACAATTAAAAGCCTTCCTCCAGGAAACTCTAACATGTGTTTAAAGCTAAGTATGTGGGGAATCCCACTAATTAAATCTAACCATAAATATATTCATTTGCAGAATTTGGATCTAAATATATTACACATTTAGCACAAAAAAGAAAACAGATATGTTATTGGCTAGACAGATCTTGAAATAAATAGGGCTTGGCAAGAAAAGGTTTTGCAGAAATCAAAAGTATAAATTCATCTCCAACTGGTCTTCACTCTCACCATTAGTTTTCCTTGTCACTCTGATATAATTGGATATAAAGGAGGAACAGGAGAAATTCAAAATAGCATGAAAGGTACAGGCATGATTTCAAATACAGAGATCAGTAACAATGAAAAACAGAGGCTGAAATGAAAATGGAAAATGCCAGAAGATCGGAAATTGTAACTAATATGCCATAATGGCATATATATTCAGTATGCACCTATAAAAATAGATATGTTGTCTGAACATGGATAATGCACCTTTTCAGAGCTCTTAAAGATATCCTGATTTCTTTCTTATTCTGTTGTCCTTTAAGTCTTTGTTAAATTCATGTGCAGTAGATTAGAGCTTTTTAGAGTTGCTAGATGCAGCAGATTTTCTTCTTCAATAAAACTTTTGATTTTGTTTCTAATCCTATAGCAGCCTTTGAGTCTTGATTACAAATGCACAATCAATGTCATTGGAGTAGCTCAGCACTGATCTGTCTGAGGGACTAGAATCCTTTCTTAATTAGTACTTACCAAAGAGCAGCCAAGACGCGCTCTTCTCTTTTGATGGTGAGCATCTGATCTTGTTGAAACTGCATATAGAGTTTTATTTCTTACGGATACAAATCTCTACAGAGAGCCTTTCTCTTGTGTCCTCTATAAACTTCAAAGGTCCACACCTTTACAGTAAGAACCTGAGTAGACTTACCTGAGTAAGTCTACTTCTATGAAATAGTTGCATATAGCAAAAATATTTAAGATTCATCAATTAAGAAACAACTAGGTAACGGGTCCAAAAATAGACAATGTCTCAAGAAATTTAGATCACTTTCCATCTACTTTTTCTCTGAAAAGAGGAATCTAATTTTGAAGATCACTTTACTAGCATGAAGAAATTTTGATTAAAGGAGTGGAAAGCACTTTAAACCAGCTTTGCAAATAAAGAAAACAGGTGGGAATGTTTAAAAGAACTAGTTATTGTAGCTATGGGGCACAGCCCTACAAGGAAACTAAATGAGACTCTAAAGCATATCAAATCATGTGTCTGTTGAAATAACAACCATGTGTAACTTTCTCTTGTCAGTTAGCCAAGACTACAAGCTGCAGGAATCAGTTTCAAAAAGAATATATGAGGAAGAAATATATTTTCTATTTTATTCCAAGGTGGGTAGTTTAACTGCTAAGGAAATGCATGCTTTGAACAACCATTGCAATTCCCTGACAGCCTACTCAGCCTTCCAATAGAAACTGCTGAGGACGTATTTGCCACTAGTAATTTTTTATAACTATTTGCTATAGTCAGATTGTTATATGGTCAGACTGGAATATCTTGTATGTGTTGCAGGAAATGCATTTCTCATGCTTTTTTCCTGGACTACTGGTGACTTTGTGCAAGACACTTGCCAATTCTCTGCTTGTGTTCCTGTCTCTTCCTTCCCACCTAGTCAGTTCGGTTTGTTTAGATTCTCTGTTCTTCTGAACGAGGACTATTTCTCACCTAGTATTTGTATCATGTACAGTAGAATGCTTCATCCTTTCCCCTGGGGCTTACAATTGTTGCTGTAATATCAATAGTATTTATTTAGTTTCTATGACAAAAAGAGAGGCAAGGGCTCTACTGTGCTAAGCGTTGTGCCTGCACAGAGTAGAAGTCTGTGCCAGCCGACTTCTCTGTTCTAACAACCTGTTCTATGGTACCACATCAATTTCGCACTACTTTTTTGACATCAAATATTTTATGCATTGATCACGCATGTGAATGTAAACACAAGCATGTTAAAGAGTTCCATATTAAAGTATTTTGTACCATCCCTGACCATGTGTGAAATTTTCTGTTCTTTCAGATACTCTTACTCATAGCCAGCAGTAGCTGCAAAATGAAAAGTAAGAGGTTTTATTGAGGAGCATATAGAAATAGCCAGTCATAGAGATTTCATTCAGGTAATTTCACAGAACATTTTATAAAGGTCAATATCACAAGGTTGACAACTAGGGTCTATGAAATGGAGGATATAGGCAGAATAGAGTGCGGGTATTTTTGGCCTTGTTCTGATAGGATTTTCTTAACTTAAAAGTCACAAGTACGCACTGAAGAAGGAAGGACTTCTGCCTTCTTCAGAAACATGACAAGTACATTTTACTTCATGCTCTTTTGAAAGCACATATGGATTTTCAGACCAGCTTGCTTTGATTAACTTACAGCCTTTAGCCAACCCTCAGTTTACAACTAGAACCCTCATTGGTCTCATGCAAAATTTCCAGCAATACTATTTTAGCACTAGTAAATTTTCTTCTCCATATTCAAATATCATTGTGGTACTAGGGTAACCATTTATCAAAAAAATCTTTTCTGAAAAGGAAAAGTTCCATCCCTTTTTATATATAGTGGAATCTCAAGCAAATCAATTAGTTTCCCTGCACATCAATAGAAATCTAAAGAAAAGAGTAGCAATGTTTTTCCCAATGAAAGCTAATCACATTCACCATTTCATTTTAAAGTAGGTGAAGAACAGAAGAGATGGCATCTTCAATAGATGAAGGACAGAAGAACCAAACGACATGAAATGATTGACCCAATCCCTTAAGGCAACTTTGAAGAAAAAGCCAGATTTCATAAATTCTCAGCCCAAGTGGCAAGTATGCATGCTTCTCCTAAGTCTCCATGGCATTATCATATTGTTTTTCTTCCTATATTGTTATTTTTCCCTCTAAAATATGCAAGCCACAAGGTATATTAACTCGAGGGAGAAGGTAGAGGGAGGGAAGTATGGCATTTATCTATTGCACTTCAAAATGTGCTTTTGATCCATGAAGCAGAAAAAAAGAGAAGTGGATAAGGACGTTGAAAAATGAAGAGTCGTTAATGCCTTTTGAGATACTTGATGTCACAGCCCTGTGTCTTGTTCAACAGTGTAAGAATGTATTGGCAGGCTAAGCCAGGCTTGCTTGGTTTCTCAGAAGCGTGTTGTGCAAGGATTTCCGTGCTTCTCGCTCGCGCTCGCACTTCATGCAGTGCAAGTAAAGCCGTGATCCACTAGAGGCGAGCCTCGCCTGCGCTGACTACTATAATATATCATGCTCAGTTCATTCTTTTTAATTACTTTTTCTCCAGAAGCCTTCTACAACTACGGGCAATCTTAATCCTAATAAAGCGAACATTTAATAAATATTACTCGTGCAATCCTTAAAGGCACTGTTGAATTCTCATGCGTAATGGCTTTATTTTAAGCTTTGGGATGTAGATGATAAAGTGAACAGAGGCGACTCAGAGGAAGGGCAACACATTGCAACCTCTCCTACTTTAGCAAGACACTCCTCTGCAGTGCTTAGAATGTAGAGAAAAGTCTAGTGATTGATTAGCTAGTTAAGTGATAAGGAGGTATATCAGGCAGGGATGCAGAAAAAGTACAGATGATAAGGACAATCAAGTATCCTTGATCTGAAAAAAATTACAGTGCTTTCTAATCATTTAAATTATATTCTTAAGTGAGAAAAATCTACTGCACTGAGTCTCTAATTTTCTACACTGCCTTTTTTTCTTTTCTTTCCATTTTTTTTGCACTAAAGACCAAAGCTATGAAAATTGTATTCCTTTTTTTGAATGGTCTAATCTTTCCTTGAAAAGGAAATTACTGGAACATCAGACTTTTATTTGTCCATATAACATTTATATTCTTTGATCTCTTACTGGCATATTATAGTACTAATAATCATCTCCTTCTCCTGTTTTCTATAATGCTATGTGGCATTCTATTATGTTTTACATTATTAACAATGTTATATGTATAAAAGTCTGCCAAACCAGGTTTTGGAAGTTGTATGGTATCAGGTAGGCTTCAAATTAATGATCTTTATAGGTCACAGGCACACTAAGGATACTCATAAAATATTTTCATTGTGATTTTCAGAACCTTGTACAATTATATTAATATTTCAGATATTTTATGTGTTTTATGTTCAAAGGGGAGGGACCTTCATGATCAGATGACGACTCTCCATTTTCTCATTATTCAGCCTCCTTTGCCATAAAACCCTGTGCTGTGGTGATTCCAACTTCAGGTAAGGAGAATTTGCAACACGCTACAGCAAAGCTTCAGAATGTTTATTCCTGAATTGGTTGGAGTGATTGCTGCAAATTCATGAGCTTTTCTTATTGGAATATCTTCAGTTCAAGTTTCAAGTCTTTTTTTTCTCCTTCACTTTATAGCGTTTAAACCTGGAAGACCCACTAATCCTACTTTTTTAGGTTGCTTTCTTTTCAGTCAGTTATTAGCCTACAAGAGGCCTTTCTTTCTTAATCCATGAAGGTTTCTGGAAATTTTCATCCTTTTTTGAAGGGAAACATGAGGAAATTTTTCTGATGCTTTAACACAGCTTGTCTGGTACCAGTTTGTCTGGTAGGCTGCAATCGTTTTCTGCAGCATCATTTTAAAATATTTCAGTTATGTCTATTTATATACTATCACCATTAAAAATACATAAACTAGTTTTTTTAAAATCTTAATTTCTCAAATAAAAGGACTGCTTTAACTTTGCATCCTCAACACTTTTCCTCATTTTTAAAAATCTTATTCTACCCTTTTTTATCCTTTATCCTTTTAGGAAAAAAAAAAATCATTACTTAGTGGGTTTTGTTTGTTTATTTGTTTTCCAGAAAATCTGGACTGCTGTGAAAAGATATCTAAAGTGCTTTTGTGTTTATTTTATACAAATTATGCGGTCTCCAGAAGATAACTAATCACCTAAGAGTGAACTATCTCTGAGGACAAAGGGACAAAGTCTAGACCTAATACAGTTCAAGCCAATAATTCTGGTTATTGTATGAAGACAGATAAGTTCCTTAGGTTGCTATATTTTTCCCAAGGTTGCGAATATTTTAAAACATAGCCCAAATGCCAGATGACAATGAAAGTTATAAGAACCAAAATAAAATAAAATAAAATAAAATAAAATAAAATAAAATAAAATAAAATAAAATAAAATAAAATAAAATAAAATAGTGTTTTGAGTCTAAGTTTCTTGTAAATAAAAATAAAGCTTAATCAATCATTACTTTTTCTTATATTGCATCAGGACAACAGCCACACATACAAGATAACAGCCCTTCCTGAAGGTCCAGGAGTCTTAGATCTCCCAAAGCTCTCCTCTGTCTATGGTATTACTCAAGGATACAGTTAACTCTACTGGTATTTATTTAACTTGGATCAAATTAGCTATTAGCAGGTCCATATCTGTGACACCATCTCCTTGATGACCTGTTGGGTGCCAGGGTCATGCTTGCTTTGCTTAATTCTCAAGGACATGCTTGAATCAGCTCTCCTCTTTCTGATCTCTGGGAGCACAAAGAATCTAACCCTCTAAAAGGAACTCTGGGAATATAATATAAAGGGGATATTACTAAAAGCCACTATACTTGTTTCACAGAATATAAATAATGTTTATGTATAAAATAGAAGTGACATTTAAGTAATAGAAGCTAGGCAAGGGGGAGGGATTTAAGAAAGCAGCAAAAGCAGTGAGAGGAAGTAAGGAATTACAGAGAAGATCAGATGGCTGAAATTTATCCCTTACTTTTAAACATACTTTTCCCCAATACCTGATTCAGCATAGAATTGAACTCAGTAGGATTTAAACAAGTTAGGCAAATATTTGTGTGGCTTGCTGAAAAGGAATAGTTTGCTGAAGGACACTTTATTGAATCAAATATTCTATTTCAATGAAAACCTAGCCACAATCATCTCCAAAATGCAATCTTGTGTTTTGTTTATCTATTTACTTTTTCCAAAGGTCATGCATTTGTATCCAGAACATCTCTTGTCTCCTATTTATTATACTATTTCAAGGTTGGTTAATCTTTACAGTACTGAATTATGTAAGTTTCTAAAGCACAATTTTCCTGTTTCCGTTCTTTAGAAGAAAATTACTACATGTTTAAAAGGTTATGAAAATTAATTATACCTATATTTACTCACATCTGTGGCACTGAAAAATCTGCCTGAGAAAAGAAAGGTGCCCAAAGGTCTTCTATTTGTGTAATACAAATCTAATATTCAGTTTTAGGCAAAAATTCCCTTTCTCCCCCAGCAGTAAAAAGAATATGCTTACATATAGATAGATGCAGATACAAATATTTTTTAGATTATATCTACAGGCTCCAATGTCGTAATTAAGTTCAATATGTGTGAAAAACTGCAAAAAGTATGTTCAAATACTTTGCTACCACAATGACTAGAAACTGCAAACAAGCCTGTGGTCTCCCTGTACCTAAAGTACTACAAAGCATAGTAAGAGGTATTCTGCTCTCTACTGAGCTCTTAAGCACATATATTTGGGTTTGTGATGTATCATTATAGAGATGGGAGCTTGACCAACCAAATGGTGACATCAGTGATAGAGATGGTAAGTAAGTGCCAGAAAGGTATGTCAGGCAGGCTTTGGTACAGCCATCTTCACTGCACATATTCTCTTGCATAGTCACACAGATGGCACAGAAAAATCTAAAAGATGTTTTCTTATATTTTGTAAAATCCTTTGTGATCCATCAGCATGATGGATCTAAATGATTCTAAGGTACCTCACTTTTTATTTCATTCCTTCCAATGAAATGTGAAATATTCCTTTTGGTTGTAGAAACCTAAACCTTACCTTTTGTCCAAAATAAGCCACTGATATTCACTACAGTAGCACTGACCTTCAAAAGGAACCTTTGTTTTTGATCTAGAAATTGATTTTTATTGCGTTATTGCATTCTCATTGGAATAAGTAAAGATTTAAGGCCAAATAATGCCTTTAAACCTAATCTTTTTCTTCCCTCCTGAATTTTAGGTCTTTTCTATAATCAGAAAATCCTTTTGTTCCTGTGGACTGTGGTATGTGCTCTATTATTTTAAGGTATTTTATAATCTTTTGTCACTGAGCAATAAAGGGTTTTACTTTATTTATCCTTAACAATAAACATGATTTTTCTGGTGTGTCTTCACATTCACATTGAGATTGATATAGGCATTGCTAATTTATTGTGCATAGAATTATGGTACATAAAATTTGCAATTTAATATAAGTATTTGGTATAGGTGCTATTACATTTGCAGAAAGTTGTAAATGTCTCCAGCATTTGTTAAGTTTTATGGCTAATCCTCATTCCAAGTGGTCCCATTGGACAGAGGTGGTGTTTTTCTTCCATACACATCCTCCTTCCTAGCTCAAACACCTCCTATCTGATGAGAGTCAGTTAAGAAGAATAAAATGTGCAGGAGTGGCTTATTGCTTTGCCCAAAGCTTACACTGCAGTCACTGCAATATACTGTAGGCAAATCAAACTAGCCCTGTAAATAACTAGCTGGTGCACTGATAAATGCAGAGCCATAATGGCATGGTTTCACTGACAACCTGAAAGTCTTACCTGCCAGGTCAAGCCACAGTACAGTGCTCAAGCCAGTCTATGCTGCAGCTCATTCCTCAGAAATCCACCTGAAAGCAGGCAACACCTCTAATAGAAACAAAACACCCTAAACCTGTGTCTCTTCCACAGTCAAAGGCAGGATACAGGTCCTCTCAATTTAAACTGATCATATTCTAGGTCAATGGCATCCAAAATTACATCAGATGGGTGGCAAAGTAGTTTGATGCCCAGCTATTCCTCTTATGATCTCACCAAAATTCATGAACTACCAGTTCATGACCAACTAACAGTTGGTATTTGTCTAGCCTATATTCTAATCTAATGTGGTGATAAAACTCTGATTGTGTGATTCAATGTGTATGCATATGGCAGTGACATGAGATAGCTTGTCCCTTCTGAGAAAGGGATGCTATCACTTTGGTTGCAGGATAGATTTACATCTTGCAGAAGAAGAGAAAAGCCAGGAGAGATCTAAGGCCTCCAGAACCGTGGTTCATAGTCTAGATGTGAAGGACATCAGGACAGAGAGCAGTAAAGCAGATGAATTTATCTGGAGAACATTTGCAAAGGTGAAAGGCAGTTATGCCATGGCCATTTGTGCAAGTGATATAACTACCTATCTCTGAGCTCCGGGTTGCCCATGGTCTTGTGTCTTCTATTACTAGCTTTCTGTTAAAGAATAGCTAGGACGTCAAGGACATGGTGTGGGGATCAGGACAGCAAAGACTTATGAGGGTAGGTGCTAAACCTGTACTGGTGCCAAGCTCTCAGCTAAAGCCATCTGCATATGCAACCACTTAGTGTTAAAGGAAATAGCTGTATATGTCACAGCCACACACAAAGCCTTCTCTCACCTGGCTCCAAAAAATAATGATTCGGTCTTTTGCATGACAAAGTGACTGGCCTTCAATCACCTTAAACTCAGTCATTTCTGGGAACAGAGCATATAGACGCTGCTCAGATACTGTGTCTCCATGGGTGCTCTACCATGTCTACTAGGACTCGTGCCAGCCATTGAGGGAGGGAAGGAAGGTTCCTTGGAAGATATACAAGTTGGGAGCTCTCTGAGAGGCTCAGGTGAAAACAACCATAGCTTCAGAGGACTAAGGCCTACATTTCCTCAACGAAACAAAAATTTCATTTCATACAACATAGTCATGCAGATTGTTAATGATTTTCCTCCACTTTGAAAAAATCTTTTGAATAGGATGAATTCAGTGAGATTACAATCACTGATTTGGGAAGCCTGCGCATTTTAAATGATAGATGGAAACTTACCTGGAAGCACTATCACTGCTGTCAATCTCAGTAGATATTGAGGCAGGTAGCTCGAATCTAAGTTTAAGGCAAACTGAACCAGTAGCTCATTGTACAGCAATGTCTATAGTTTTATAGAAGAAGAAAAATAAACACACACATGTAAAAATAATCAGGGACACCTAATCCGACAATGTGCTTACTTTTATTTTACTTATTCTGCCCTAAAAGTTCCTCATTGATAAGTGCTCAGTATCTCTAACTCCCGCTAATTTTAATGGAAAGGGAAGACATAGATGTACATGTAAGAACACAAAAGTCTTGTTAATGATGTTGGTTTTCAGAACTAAGCTACAATACTTAATTTACTGGATTGCATGAGCAATCTCTAAAAGACAATCTTAGAAGACTCCTTTCCTATAACCTGTCATGTTAACAAAGTCACTGATACTATTCATGAGAATTGAAGAAAGATTGAACATACATGTAGCTATATCAATAAGATTTCTCAGTGCCATATTCTTATCCTCATCTCAGCTTTACTTAATCTTGGAAAACAATTTAGACTTGGCAGAAGAAAAACACTGATGTATAAGCATTTTCTGTCGAAGCGTGCTTTCTGTGGGAAAACCACAGAGGGAATTTAATCTCTTGAAGTTTAACTTTCTAAAATCTATTGCAAGTACAGCATGGATAAGAGACTTGTCATTTTATTAATGAAGAGTGACCAGTTGTCACCCCCACATGGGGAAAAAAATTGTGACACATTAGCAGTGAAGGACCATGAGACAAACCAAATGTAAATACTGATGGTTTAAAGAGATAATTAAAGCTCTTGAGACTGCAATTATGACAAGGCAGCATGACAAGGCATGTGTATGTTGACAGAATGTATTTATATTGACAGAATCTGTCCAAGAAATCCTTTTTATACAATATATCTGTCTGTCACATCTTTGGACTGCACATGCATTTATTGACTTTGTGTTAGTATAGATCTTGAAATTTGTCCCTTTGCCTTATTACTCAATGACACTTGGTTAAATATATTTTGTCTTTAAACACTAGGTTTCCTGAAGGTATTTTTTCAAATGTTTGAAGCTGATGTGTATGCTACTAAAAGTGGCATTTCTATTACATCACATATATTATACATATTACGTAAACATCTCTCACAGGTCTCTGGTTAAGCTGAGTAAATACGTATGCACAGGATATTTGGACTCCATATGTCCTAAGAATACAGGGTACTGTCAAAATTAATCCTGGTCTATGAATACGTAATTAAATTTCTGAAGAATGTACAAGTACGTAAGATATAATTGAAGTCATCCTAGCTAAGAAACTTAGCACCAGTATCTTTCTTCTCCTTGCTAGGACAATGTGACTTCTTTCTTTGTCATAATCCTCCCCATCTGACCTGCAATAAGTGACTTGAGCCTTGAGAGGAAGAGCAGTGTGCCACAGCAGAAAGGGTCCCAGCTTTTGCACTACCTAGCTGCAGGCACTGCACTCTCCTTGCTGTCTGGTGACATCTGTTAAGGACAGACAGAACTTGTAAAACAAAACTACTGTCATCAAGTCATCTTTTCTGAGAATAAATGTGGGGTTTTCTGTTGCAGATGCACCAGGCTGAGGAACACTGCATGCCAATTAGAAACTGTTCTCACGGCAATGACATTAGACACTCAATCTAAGTAACGAAAATAGGAGCTAGTTTATGGTACAATTGGGTCTCGCTTTTGTTAGCCAAATAGATTCTGCTAACAACATTTTGAATAGATACTGACATACAAAAAGCACTATACTGATGTGATTACTTTCTACATAAAAGAAAGAAGTACTGGTAAACTGGGATGCTCAGTAAATAACTGTTTCAAACTGGTTGATAACATTCGCTAGCTGATACAAAAATGAATTAAAGAGAATCTCATTAATTTCTTTATCTGGGAACTAGTACGCTTAGCTGATTGACTTTATTACTTTTAAGATTTGATTTAATTATATCAACAATAAAGATAAAAAATACATGCGAGATTATCCATCAAAACATATCAAAATCTAAGTTTGATCTTTCTCTTCATTATGACATAGCTGAGGGTAAAATTTTCTTAAAGTCACCTGTGGAGTCATCATTTTTAGAAAAACTGAATTAGAAAAAGCAAAATAATCTCCATTCTATTTTGTAGTTACTGTAGTTATATCCTATCTTTTAAAAGAGTGACTACAGTACGATAATAAGCATATTGTGTGAAGCCAGAAAGGGCAGGTAGCAGGAGGGATCACTTGTTTCCAGGCATTCTGCCACCAAAGAGAGAGGGAAAGAAAAAAAACTTTTCTCCTTTTTTTTCAGTTTTCCTCAACTGCCAGCTCCACAAACTCCTCGCCTGATATCTGAGAGGCATGGTTCTTGTTCTAACCTCTATTTTTGGTAAAAGTTTATATTATGTGGGAAAAAAATCTCTTTCCTCAATGAAATGTTTATTGATATTTTCTAACTGAAAAGTGCTTTACGGCAGAGTTTTCATCCACAATTAGAATTTAATAATTCTGAAGAAACTTCACAAAACCTCCTCAAATGCATCTCCTCTTTAGCCTTTAGATAGCTAGGAAAAGCAAAGTAGTACAGACTTATTTTTCATTTCATATTTTCCATTGAGTTCTGAACAGCTAGCTTTACTAAATGTATGAGTGCATGTATTGTATCAGAAGATGTCTCTCCTTGTGCCAAAGCAGTCCACACTGGAAAACTGGAAGAGACTAAAACATGCCTGGAAGATTTCAAGAAAGAAATGCAATGAACCTGAATAAGCCCTTGCTAAAATGCATGTTTGCTGCGTTGTTTTTCCTGAATAACTTCTGCTGACTCCACCACCTGCCCAGAGAGGTGGTGGAGTCTCCTTCTCTGGAGATCTTCCAAACCCGCCTGGACACCACCCTGTGCCACATGCTCTAGGGGACCCTGCGTGTGCAGGGGGGTTGGACTAGATGACCTCTACAGGTCCCTTCCAACCCTAGCCATTCTATGATTCTATGACTTAGTCCTCCATGAGTCAGAGGATCTCTTCTTCACGCAAAAGATAGAAGAAATATTTTGGTTTGGGGATGAGAAAGGATTTTTATCAATAAAAATACGGATGACTTGCAAAATCAGGATATTCTCAATTCCTGCTTTAAGGCGAGGAACTGACTGCACCAAAGCTAGCAGTAGCAGCTGTCCAGCAGCAAGGCATGAACACAAAGTCTTCTGCACTTTTCCACTGGTAGCTTGTTACCTGTCCTTATCGACTTCTGCAACTGAGACACAGTTAACAACAGCAGTGAGACCATCTGCTAAAATGATGGCAATCACAAACTCAGCTCGCTAAGGTTAAAAAGCTAGCCAGCAATCAGATGCAGTAAGGTGAAGCCTTCAAAGAAATGGCTTTATAGCCACTGCTAAAAAGCTCTACCAGTTTCATTGATTCTCCCTCATTCAGCAGTATAGACCTGATACCTGAATATTGGTGCTTACAGTTAAACTCAAAACTTCAGTTATCCAGTTATAGCAAATCAACTATGTTGATATTGGGACATGACAAAGAAAGAGAAGAATAATGATTTTTGTGAATTTCCCTATTCTTTTACTGTTTCTTTAGATTGTTCCAAACAGCATATTATACCAATTTATCATACCAATGAGTGAAACTTGCAGCATCCCATGGCTATGAACTGTGGAAAGTTAGAAGACATGAGTTAAGAAAGAAGAAGCCTCTGCTATAACAATGAATGGATTTCCAATTAAATTATAATTTCTCTAAATGATGCATGTGTATATCTTGTAGTTCTCCGTGAGATAAATAAGTCTTGAGATAGACACATATGAAAGGTGAATTCTGCAGTTCTCTTTAAGGATTTGATCTAGTCTCATAACACATTTTTCTTTGAAAACAACTCAATTCAGTTATTTGAACTGTATTTTTAATTTTTCAGCCAACGTATAATTTTTTCCAAAAATACTTTATTAAAAAAAAAAAACCAAAAAAAAAAAAAAACTGTGATACAATTTTTTAAAACAAAGAAATCATGAGGTTTTTTTTGTTTATTTCTAATGCCACTTTTCACCAAACACAAGTTCTCATGGACAGTCTTCAAGTCTTCCTTCTGTTTAAAATATTTAAGGAATAGTTTGAGTGGTTGGTATCCACCTAGTTGGGATGAACAGATACAAAATTCCAATTAAATCAGAAACTGCACTTTGCTTCATATCGTATTTGTTTACTGTGTCTGGTTAAGGTCTGAAAACACGGTCATATAGCATTTCAACTTACATTACATGCAGTGTCGGGGGGTTTTTTTGCCTTCTCCCTCACTTACACTGCAATTGTTTCTAAAATACTAAAATGAGCCAGCACTTTACAAGCTCAAACAGATATCTGAAAATCTAGGCCTAATTATTTTTTTTGTTTGTTTGTTGGCTTTTTTTTCTGCTACATGACTCGTCAGCAACCAGCACGGTTCTAGTACTGGAATTCTAATTAATTATCCTTCTAGAGATTTTTTTAAAAAGTATTGGTCAGTATATAACTATAGCATGAATCAAAACACCTGCATAAAACAAACACATGCAATGTATTTCTGTTTTAAAAGGGTACTATTGGAAATGATTGGAAGTGACATCAGATGTTTTGAGAGCTCTCTCATAACATCTGTCCCTGGAAACATTTACACTATAGCCTGGAAAATAAAAAGCACAGATTGGGTCAACAGCATAAAGTCTGGATGAACAACATGTTTGTTTTTATTGTTTGATTGGTCTTTTAAAAAGTTGGTTTTGAGAGATTTTCTTGTTTTCAACCAAAAATAATATATATGAAGAAGATATATATATAGCTGGACCACTTGATCTTGTTCTAAGACAAACATTTTAGAAGGTTCAACAGACCTCCCAGGCCAGGAACAAATTTTCATGTTTACTGATTGATGCTCCCCCATGTGAAGTAGTGCTTCTGAGAAGTGCTAGAGTTTTAGCTAAGCAGTAAATCTTATGTCTGTACTTGCTCTCAATCCATGTGTGCATGAGCAAGATTTGAAGGGAATCGGAATACTGCATATCAAGAATTTTATGCTGTTCTTTAGAAGAATCTCATTATCTTCACAACCAATATCGTATAAAAGGAGTAGATATGCTCAACATATTGTAGCCAAGATGAAAATTAGCATTTCAAATGGCTGGAGCTATTGTACTCTTAAGTATGCCTGTTTAACCCATCATTCAAGCAAGGAAAATAAAACAGATGAAGGGCTTCAGCAATTTTGTTGTTGTTGTTGCTGGAGTTGATTCCAAAGATGGTGTCTGCTGTAACTAAGATCTGGATGCCCCTTTAGCCAGTGTAGCAACAGTGTTTTGGGAAGCCACAATGCCATCCTCAGCTGTGGCTACGAGATAAGGATGCTGACTAATAGGAACAGTTCTAGGACTAGCACAAATGAGATTACTTTAAGACAACCCTAGGTGTGCCAAAACCTAGACTGACTTTTTTGTCTTGAGCTGTCACAGCTAGGAAGGCTTAAGTATGTGTATCACATAGTTTTAAAAGGATGCTGCAGAACAAGTTTTTCAAGGACAAAGTGTCAGTGAAATGACACGAGGGTTGGACTTGCAGAAAGAGCCCAAAGAACTAAACCTATTAAAAAACTGGCACATTACAAATTTGCACTCTGTTTAGCAATTTGGCAGATTCCATTTATAACAGATTTCATGTTGGGGATTGAGTCCAAAAGCAGCTCCTCCCCTAATTATGAATTTCATCCCCTCCTCCCATCAATTTTTAGGCCAAAATAAACATAATAAATGAAATGAAAATAAAATAGAAATTCCCTGACCTACAGAGAAACATGAAGGAAAATGAAGGGGTGGAGGGAGTGACTGTTCCCATCAAGACATGTTGCCAATTGGAAAATTTGGAGAGAAACTGGAAAGCAGGATTTGAGGCTCCAAGCTGGTAGAGTCTGAGTATGTCATAAAGGTTAAGCTCAGTCTCCGGAGAGCAGCCAGGCATCCCATGCAAGAGTAGTCCTGCTGGTCCCTGGCCAGTGAACATTGGCTTTGTGTGCTGCGGCAGATGCTCATTTAAACTTCTACCCTAAAAGTTGCTGGAACAAAAGTTATGGCGATAGGTGGGGGAAGATGGGAAGAGTAAAACAGAAAAAAAAAAATAAAAAAATAGAAGGACTGGAGACTGAAGTAAACTGGCTACTGTACAAATGAATTTGAATTATCAGTGAGTAGCTAATGGTTCTTGGTCCCAAATGTCCCTTTGGCTGCCATCATTTTATCTTTGGGTCATTACAGTATATGACAATTACAACTTTCCCCATAGTTCTTTCATAGCAAATTGAATTGGGATTTTGCAGCTATGGTCGGCTGAATTGTTAGCTGAATTGTTACTCTATTCCAATGGAAAATATTTAAAAAAGAAAGAAAGAAAAAGAAAAACTAAAGAAAGATTGCACTCCCTGTCACTTCATCCTGAAAATAATTCACTTAGAGAAGGTCAAGGTACAGTCATGGAACTGAATGACTTTCTATCTTGAAATATTCTTGATTACTACACCAAGTATATCAGCATGTGAATTTATCACTGTATTTATAGATATAAATTTAATTACAGATTCATATAAATTTTGAAGCTAGATGCATTGAATTTGGAGGATTCTTTAACATAGATGGATTTCAGTAACAGCTTAGGGTGAGCTCTAAAATGTGACTCACATGACAAGCAAAACTTTCAGGAGCACCAATGTGAAATGGGAACTTTAGTCCAGAGTTTTTCAGAAATTTTCCATTAGCATTTTCTGGTTGAATTTCCCCCTTGACCTCCCTACTCTCCCTCCTACCCCCCCTCCAAAAAAGGTACCTGAAATGACACTTTTTTTCCTGGAAAAAAAATCATCTGTGAAAGGAAATCTGCAATGGAGCTTTATCTTTCTGGGTACACAGCTGAGTAGATCTAAACAATTGCTGGCCTCATGAGAGTAATGTTCAGTATTGTGACGCCAATTAACTATGGAGATTGTTCACTACTGGGCACTTTAGTATGAAATTCCCAGCTACTCAGGAACACAAGCCAAATTTAGGTAAATTTTTCACCTTCCTTCCCACCTCTCTACATGAGCTTGGATTAACTAATCTAGTTAGTTACAAGGCCAAGCATCTTAGTGGAACAATGACTTTTTGATAGTTTCATAATGCAAATGAAAAAGCTGTTGATTTTTGAAGCCAAGAACTAACAAGTGCTGCTATGGACTGAGTCAGGTTTGTTGTAATCTTTACTTTGAAGATACACTGGAGTTCTAAAAGGTTAATGAACCACTTGTGGTTGAGCTTTCCTTCACACTTCAACTCTGTTTTATTCTTGATAGAACCATTAACTTCTACACTAACCTTTCTACTTGTTACTATTACACACATTCTGTCCACTAAAGCTTTCTATTGATTTTTGCCAGTGAGCTTTTATAAAATGTAGGTTTAAATACATGGGTTTTGTGGTTCTGTTAGCATTGGGTGGTATACAGAGAGACAATGATTAATTTGCAGGTTGTAATTTAGTTTATATATTTTCCAGTCACTTTGGCAATTTTATTTTAGTTTTCTTTCTTCAATCATTTGACCTAATTCTTCAAGGTATATTTTAATTGACATAGTTGCCAGTTAAGAAAAGATTAGGTAAAATTTACATGATGCAATGAAAAGTATCATCAAAATGCATCAAAAACACCCCAAAAAACTTAGTGGCAGTTATAACAACTGAGTACTTACACTTCTTGCAGTTCTTGTATACAATTTAGGCACGTATTAGAAAATTATTTTCCCCTTTTTAGATTTGATTTGCCTAACTCTTCTCTTATGAGCTTTTTGTATCAAGATTCTAAAGAAACTTATATCTTTTTTCAATTTCAACTCTGTTTCAAATCTTGAAGTACTATAGAAACAAACATTTGGTGAAGGAAACTGTTTTTATCCAACATTTTGAGACAAAGATTACTTTTCTGGTATTAGTGAATTTTCTGGTTGTATTTCTCAAATACAAAATCATTTGCTAAGCAGTACCAATTCTTCCTACACGCCAAAAGGTTTTTTTATTACTATTGTTTTTTAACCTCATTGTAGATGGTTACTGAAAGCAAATTCCAGGTATTCCAGAGTGACTGGGATTCCTACACTTTGTAACATTGCTTCTAGTTGTTCTCCACATGGATTTTACCCCAAGGTAGCTCTTTCAACACTACTGCTTCCACTATGGTGATGATAAAAGCTTTCCTATTACCATGTGTGATTAGGTCAAAACACACATACACAGTCCTGGGACCTCATCATGATACTACGAAGATACTTGGAAATGACTTTCCATTTTCAAAGTTACTAATACATTCTTAGGACTATGGGCCACATTTCCATCTAGTACATTCCGGCCTAGGTCCCTTGATTTGATTGCTCTTTAAATTTCAGAAATCATTGTAGCTTTGAACAAGAATTATTTTCAATTACGACATTATTCAAGTCTGGCCAAGAATTAAAGTGGCTTCCAAAGATTTGTACTATTATATTTGTTTCTACTGAATTGGTCAGTCGAGTGGCATTCTGTAGGTTTCACTTGGATATTCACTTTGATATTCAGATTCAAATATTTACAACAAAAACATGACTGTCCCATGATTGCAACCATGCAAATACCAGATACGGATACGATGTTTATTCTTTTCATTATTAATATCTCTGTGAACTGTAATGGCAGAATTTGAAGCAATATACTTGATTCACAGACAATAAGGCATATGCATGTATGAAAAGCATATATACTGGAAGCACTATTTACTACTGTATATGTTACACTGTTACACTAGTATGTGTATAAAAATAACACTGCCCACAAAACTCTCCAAACCCATTAGTGCTAATGTGCTCTAGTGCTAAAATCCTAGTTAGTGCTTGGCACGAATATACTCTTAATCCTTTGAAATGGGAAAATGAGTAATGGCATGTGAATACAGTTCTAGGCTGTTCATCTTTTCATGGCTGGGCACAACAGAGAAACAAAAATATTAACAGGATCTCACTGATTCTGCAAGATTAGTATTGTGTGCATTATTCTGTGTTGTCAGTGTAGCAAGAGAAAATTGAATGTAAACATTTGCAGTAAGTAGTAAAAAATGTCTAGTGTTCAGTAATTTAGGCCATAATCCTTCAGTCAAAAGAAAATAAGAACTTTTAAAAATCATGGGTTTTTTGAGCATTGCCAGAATATGAGATTGGATAATTGAGGAAAAATATAGCTTAATGTATCCTAATTAAATTACCTGAGCCTTACTTATCTCTTTCTAAATATTGTCTCACTATTTTCTCCATTCATTTACTCTATAGTAGTAATTTAACTAACTAAAGGAATAAATTTATGGGAAGAAAATGACCCATCAATCAGCTGGAAAATTAAATTCAAAAATAATAATTTCAGTGTGCAAGGGCAGTCCAGGGGTATGAATTTGTCAACAGATAAGATTTCCTGGGTAATTATGAGTAGCAAATATATCCTTAAAAATATGTCATTTACAGGCAAACTATGAAGAAGAAAAAGTTAAATTTATTGAATTAATGTATTCATAACGTATCTAGTTGTATATTCCCTAAACCAGCTGAGTTAGTTAGCTCAAAAATAAGACCTAGTTTACTTAAAGGCTTATGAACATAACATTTCAGCAAATTTGGACAGTCTGAATCAAAAAAAAAGGCCCCAAGAGCTTAATATGGTGTAATACTTTACAGTGAACATTTCACGCAGCTATATTAATAAAACCACTATCATAATGAAGACAGTGATTGAAGACTCAGTGAAGCAAGTTTCCAAGAACTAAGACAACTGCATAGGGGAAAATGGAAGTGAATGTAGCATGAACTAGTGAGTTACAAAGTGATGATTTGCTTAAAAAACAAAAAAAAGGAAAAAAAAAACCCAATATTGTCTTCTTTTTAAACATTTAAGCAATATTAAGTGGAATGTTACAAGCAATGATTTGAAGGCACAAATTTGAAGAAATATACAGGGCCAAAATATGATTCCAAGATGAACTTTTTTTTTTCTTCTGCAAAGAAAGCTATAGTTTTCTTTGGAAAAAATGTTTTATAATTAGGAAAAAAGAAATACACTACACATATTACATATTTCTGTTTTAATATGATGCTACTCACCATTCATTACAAAAAATGTTGGGTAACTCTTGTCCTCATTCTTCTCCTTGCAGACAGTTGTACTTTCCAATCTCTTTAGAACTAATGATCCCCTTCCCAGAAAAGGCATCATCATGCACCATGGAAGACATAGTCCTATAAACATGAATGGAAAAATATCATATTTAGAACAAAATTGGGGGTATGAGGATTCAGGCCTACAATTTTACTATCCTGAATTAATTAACTACATTTTTTTTTTCTCTGTGGGAAGATTTTTTGGGAAGAATACAGAGCAAGGGATAGTCTTACTTTAAAAATGTGTAGTGAACACTGTGAGCTGAAAACAGGTCGTAAATGGTTCAGGGAGCTAGAACAGTAACATGGATAAAAACGTTACTTCTAAGCCTATTCTAAATTATAGTGAAGAATTTTTAATATAGCTCACTCATTCTTAAGTTCTGTCTTCTGCTCACAATGTAAAATAATCTGTAAAAATAAAGTGGTAAAAATCTTAGGAATACATAATATTCCTAAGATAAAAATCTTAAGAATCTCTGGAATACAGTTCAAAATTATTTGGCCAAAGTCAATCGGCTGCTGCTGCTTCAGTCTCTACAATGTGACATGCATTAACTCATTTACTACACGAGCTTTAAAAGCCCTTTCTTTAACTTGCTTTTTTGCCAAAAGATTTAATTTCAATGGAAAAAAAAAAAAAACGAGCTGCGTATCTCAAGAATACATGCAATCAAACCACAGTAGCATGAACTTTCACTAATCCAAATGGTAAAACAGTCCCAATGTGTTTGGATTAGAAAGATTCTAGCCTGTAGTGGTTTGTACAAAATGATCATGAAGGTCGCAGTCCAGTTCCCAAAAGGCGGGTGTTGATATCATAAAAATCACCACACTCAGTAACTGGCACCAGTGCTGACAGACTTGGCAGGGAGGCCAAAGATTCAATTGACCTAAAGACTAAACAATGCTTTTTTCAGTGGAAGTGGTCCCTTTAGATCAGAGCTGAGATACAATTAGCATGGCAGCAGGGTCTCTGTGTAACAAAGCCATTCCTTATAAATATTCTTTAAAAAAAAGAAAAAAAAAAAAAAAGAAGAAGAAGCCACCAAACCTGGCTTAAGACAAGAATCTGAACAAGAAAAAGGCCATTTTTTTCCATGAGGTAAAGCGTGTGTTTATTCATTTCATTCAGTACTCAAACAAAACCACATGCAGTCATGTAGATATTTAAGTACAGGATGACTGAAAGCTAACAAAGATCATTCTAGATCAGAAATATAAATGTATGTCTGATTTCCATTTAAATACAAAAGAGTTGCTTCAATTAGAATACGTGCCTGATTGATAAAAATATTGACTTGGAGTTAGTGCATGCAAGAAATTCAGTTTTCAACCATTCCACCTTAATCCTGGAGAAGCCCCACAGATGTCAGTGAAATGGTATTGGATTTATAATGGAGTGAGAACAGAATAATGCCCAGCATATCTTTTTTTTAATATGTTTTATTTTAAGCAAAATACACAGAAGAAATCTTCCTTTTCTCCCCTGTTATCAATCAATGACCATTGCTGTTAATGTTTTACAATAAAATATCTCAACAGTGCATTGAGCTGGTTGACTGTAATATATCAGCAGATCAATGGTTTGCAAAAATAAAATGGCCAACTGCAAGACAACCTTCTCCAATTAGATAATTTTCAAAGATTTCATGCACTGAATTCATAATGGCTGAGAAAAAGAAAGTCAAAAGTGCTAGCTGGCTAACCAGAGACCTCACAGGGTTTTCAGTGTTACCCTTCTTGTTCTATCACTATTTTAAAAATGAAAATAAACTATGCATTAATAACTTCAGGATGCTTGCCTCCAGTTGAGATATTGCAGCTTGGACATACATAAAAGCCAGGAGAGAAAGGAGAAAACAACTTGGAGAAATGGTGACCTGTGACGTACGTCCACAGCACGAGAAGTTTTCAGCCTTTTTGTAGAGGTTCAAGAGCAATGATACACCAGGCAGGTCAGGCTCATGCACAAGTCCCGCTGCTCCAGCAAGAAGTGACCTTGCTTTGCTCGTGCCCTGCGCCCCAGCCCGTCTCTGCAACTCAGGTCCTGAGATAGCACCTGTAAGCCTTGACCCTGCTAGTTTTTAAGTTGGTCTCAAAGCTTCTAGTGCCCACAGCGTATGTGGCAAAGGCAGAAGTAACTCGCAAGAGGAAGATAGTATTCAACAGTGAGTAGCAGCCAGAAATTTTTCAGTCAGAGAGTCAGATATTGCATAGAGTTGGGAAAGAGAACTAAATGCAAATAGACTTTGTCAGTCCCTACTGTTGGATGCGTTTTCAATGCCCATGCATAGGGTTATCCACATGAAGTCATTAGATATTCTGTTTATGCCAGAAAATTAAACAACAATCTTCTATTTCCTCCTGCATTCTTATTTTAACACCTCCTAATGTCATGATCAGAGAATACAATCTATTAATTAGGCTAGTTTCAGGAACTATTCATCCCCAAAAGAATCCTGTGCCAGGACCTGACACCAGAGAGGTGTCCTTCTGATGAGGATTCAGCTCATTGTTCCCACAGGTCTTTCAAAATACTTTTTCCTTTGTCTAAGTACTACTTTATTCGTGCCTGTGTGTGCAACAGATGACATTTACACAGTGGACACGTACATATTTCCTTACACATAAACAGAAACCGGGACATGCAAACCAAGAACCTGTGCTCCTAGACGTGTGATTTGCTCCCTGCAAACAAATGTATATCTATCTTGAGGGTTAAATTGTTTACATGGAAAAAATAATTGCTCTACTTTAAAGCCAGAGCTAAAAGCTTTGCTCTGCATGCAATTCCTCTGCTGCAAAGAATTTTTTATTCATACATCCCTCTTGTTCATTGACATCATATATTTCTGTAATGGTGCATAATTAAACATTGACAAATCTAAATCAATAAATGTCTTCACTGGTTGGGGCGGCATCAGCACTTAGAAGTGTTGCCTATAGAGAAGCTCTGGGGTCTCAAAGATCAGATTACATATTTCAAGATATTGACATTTTTGATTTGTTCTGATCCAGGAAAATAAAATGGAAAACTTTCTGTTTTGCTTAGTTTTTCTTCTCATCATGAAAGGTGTGCAACGAAAAGAAGGAAAGAAAGAAAAAATAGGAAACTTAAGCAAAATAAAATAGTTACATGGGTTCAATGCAGCCTTCCTAATAATAAATTTTTGTTTAGAATAAGATCTCCACAAAGCAGTAACACTTGGTGACGACACCTCTGCAGACCCAGATTAGTGTCAGTGAACTAACAAGAGTAAGAGGAGAGGTGGGATTTTCTGTATGCTGTGACTCACCAGATGGAGCTGTTCCAGACAGCTGTATTTACCTGGCAGTAAATGCAGAGTGCCTGAAGAAATGCTTCTTGTCAGATATAGTGCCTTCTTTTAAGCAAATTGAATCTATCACCAATACAGTTTGTTCTCCACATTCAAACCTCCCTCTGAAGCACGCAGGCAAACAATAATCCCTAGTGCCAAAAAATATTACAGACTTCATTTAATTACTCAACAAAGCTCTACAGCAATATTTCAATTGAGGTTTTTTTTGTCTTCTTATGATTACATATGCAACAAAAACAAACAAACAAAGCACATGTACAAACTTATAGTTCTCTGCAATACTGTGTTTCTGTTTCTGCTCAATATTGGAAATCACAATGTAGACAACAAAAGTGAGCACACCAGGTAAAAATCCCATTCCTTAAAACAAGTCATATCTCAGATATGACTGATATAAAGGACCTGACATGATACAAAAACCCACAGGTTTACAATAAAGTCAGAAAAATAAAAAATGCCCATGAGTATTTAAATCAGTCTCTCCTATTTGTTTCCTTTAGCTTACAGTCTACGTACTATCACTGAAAATAATAGTGAAGATTAATATTTGAATATTAATGTTAAGCGTGGAAGGAATCAAATAATAAGCCATCTCAATGGATTTCCTCAATAGCTAATTCAAACTTGATGCTTCTAAGTAGAAAAGAAATACTGCCTTCCGCCTGGAAAAAAGAAACTAAGTTCACACAGAAACCTGACATCTGAGCTAGAAGTTCAGAATTAGTTCTTGAATTCCACATCCTTAAATTTATATGACAGACTACTGTATTAAATTTGTGCAATGATACAAGACATGGCTACAATCTTCGAATTACAAGTGTTGCATCTTGTAGGACTTAGAAGCAGTATGTGAAAGCTATTTATAATATAGTGCCTGTTACTCTAACCATATCTCATTGCTAAAAAAATGATCTGACTGTGCAGGATTTGACATATAATATGATTCCATAATGATGCTGGAAGGCTTCAAATCCTTAATCACATTGAAGCCAAAGACTTAAGCATGTTTTCAAAGTCATATATGGTGTTGAATAATTTTTTGATTGCCATGGTTTGTTGGGTCATTTGAAGCAAGCAAATTTAGCAGACTTGGTGCATAGTATGATTCTAAGTGATTCATCCAAGTGAACAGCAAATGAAACACTACCCAGGACAACTCCTGACCTCTAGAAGCTTGAACCTGTGATTCCAATGCTTTTCTACTGTTTAAATAAGGTCTAAAATATATATATATCATTAAAAAACAAAAGGTAAAATACCTACAAAAGAGCACAGAGATCTCTTTCAAAGTAATATTTTAGTTGTAGAAGAAAGAGTCACAAAGCTTTCTACTATTTGAGGGGCAAGAGACACAACAGAGAGACTTGTAGCCATACATGGCATACAGTAAATAAGGCAAAGCCCGCAACAAATGGGGTAGAAATTCTCCATCCAGCTCATACGAGCACAATGCACTTCCCAGAACTCTCCTACAAAGATCCACAAAACATCATCACAAGCGGAAATATTACTGCGCCACAAGAAAACCCAGTAATATCACAGAGGCATAATGGCATTTGCTGTAATATGATGTTATTTCAAAACATTAACATCCTTTATTGTGCTGTTTCCAGACAGAGTCATGACTTGTTCATGTCACAGTTTGCCCTTCTGGACAAGCTATGAGAAATGCAACCCTGAACAACATGCTGCTTCACCTCAGAGTCACCTCTACGTATAGATGAAAAAAAATCTATATTTTTTGCAGAATTACATGATGGCTGGGCCAAATACTACTCTATTTAACCAATATGCTCTACCATTTCTGACAGTTACTGCGGCATGACTGAAAGCAGAAATCAGGTTATTATTGTAGCCTTTGACAGAAAACATTGTTAAAGTGATGTTGTCTTCAAAGTCTTTCATGAAATCTGTAAACACATTTAACATTTCTTTGAATGGAAAATATGGCTTGTCAATCTATATTGACTCAGTGAAAAGGAAAGCCAAATATATTAAGCTTAGCACTGTTAGGCATTTATTTCCTTTAATGATTAACTTTGCAATATAATTTCATCCTTTCACAAATCAATCACATTAATCATAAGAACTCAAAATGAATGTTTACCCTATATTTATCTTCTCTTTTAACTCTTTTGGACATTGCTTGTGTAAGCAGAGTATGGTACAGAGAAAAGGTATTAGCAAAGGTAGTGCTACTAAACAAAAGACCACAAATTTACTGACTTCTCAAGCACCTTTGGGACACATAAAAAAAAGACCAGGAGAAAACTAGAAAATCTCTGCCTGTGGGGAATCTAATCCTAGAATTAAAATAAAATTATTAAGAAATCTTTTTGAATGGCTGTGCCTTTTTTGTGCTGCTTTCAGCTCTGAAGTTCAATCTGTGTGTGGACAGAGAAGTGGCTATCCTAAGTTTGCAGCCCCACAGACCCCGTCAGCATAGTAACTCTACCTGTTCTTGTTATACATACCATTTCATGGAAATTCCTAATAAGTCTTCATCTCATAAAGGGGGTCTGGTTGAAGCTTGGATAGAATATCTGCAGTTTATTCTGAGGAGAAATGTTCACTTGCTACTGCTCGCAAACTCACCAGTTGTAATGCACATGCATGTATCATTTCTGCAATACTTGTACATTGCAAACACTCTATTAAAAAGTTGTGGCTTGTTAGAAAACCTAGAAAATAGTTAATTTTAATGTAGTTATATGCTACTTAGGGATAACTGAATTTGTCCGTATTCAGAAAGGTCCTGAACTTACATGAATCTTCTCCATAAGACATCTCCTGAGTACTCATGTATGGGACATAGTATTTCATTCAGTGCTCTTGCTGCATTCATAAAGGACTAAAGTGTATTCTGTTTACTGTCTGAATTTCTTTTTGGCAATGGTTTAAGTAAATACTGTCATTGGCTAAAAGAAAAGTCACTCAATTATATTTGCAAATTAAAAAAAAAAAAAAAGCAGCAATAGCAACAAAGCTACTCACTGATGCAGCACCAACTCAGTGCTAAACAGAAGGCTGGGAAGAGATTGCCTGAGCGGAATAGTTTTGTTCTCAAAATGACTAGACTCTTCCTCCAAGATAGTGAAGCAAATCTTCAAAGGATCTTCTACTTATGTCAGTCCTTGTGTAAAGTATGAGATACAGCCCACATTCCCTTACTTCAACAAACAGCAGGAATCTATATCTTTCAAATAGATTGCAAGATAGGACATACTTTTTTAATCCCTACAGTAGGGAGACTTTAATCAATAAAAACTCTAGTTTTGATCTACAGCCAGCCAGCCCGTACAAGCAGAGTACATATTATGTACAAAGCTAGCTATGATTAGGTAAGTCTGTTTGAGAGTCAGTCTTAGTGGTTTATTTACTCTAATTTTAAGATTGCACTCTATTTGTACATTTAATGCAGACACCCAATAAAAACCTGTTACTCAAACATAGCTTTCCAATATTTTTGATCAAAGAACACGGGGGTCTTTTTAAACGTGAAGTTAAACTGTAAGTCAGATTTTCTTAACACCTACTTGCATGGACAGTAATTGGAAGCATGCTAAGACACAGACAACTACCATTAATTTTGATTTCAGTGAACAATATGCTGAATATTTTCACGCCTGTATTTTAGTTCTTTAATATGAACCACATGATCATCTTAGATGTAGTATGCATGGATAGGCGGTGCATTTTGAGGTGAGAAAAGTAAATAACAGACTTCAATCCCCAGATTTATCTAACTCCTACAGCTCTCTTGGACTTTCCAGGCTTTTTATGTTCTGTATTGTGTACATAGAGAAACAATGCAGCAAAATCTAATAAAAATGAAATTCACGGCAAGGTTTGAAAGTGTCCTGGAGAGGTAGGAGATCCAATTGTCTTTCAGAAGCATTTTGATAATTTTATAGGCAAAGTATGTATTTAAAAGTATAACTTCCATTGATGTGTCACTTTACAAATGGGATGTAGACTCCTGAGTCACTCTGATATCTTTGAAACATTATCTGTGGATTTCTAGTTTTCCAAAGCTGAGAGGTACTCTTAGCTGGCAACTTAGTTTGAATATATGACTACAGAAGACCTAAGGAAAGGTGAAATGACTATCAGTATGTATGTTCTTTATTAAGCAATGCAGTTGTGCACATTCCTTACTGGAAGGAATATACTGATCTAGAAGGCCTTATGCAGGAAAGAAATTCCTGGTGCAGGATGATCATGCTGTCTAGCAGATCGTGGTATAATAAGACCCAACTCTTAAAATCCGATGCTACACAAATTCAGTGCAGAATCGTTGTTCAGCGATGAGCAACCAAGATGATCAAGGGACTGCAGCACCTACCATATGAAGAGAGGTTAAATGAGCTGAGCCTGTTTAGCCTAGAGAAGGATGAGAGGGGATCTAATCAACATGGACAAATTCCTGAGGTATGATTGTAGGGAGGAGGGGGCTAAACTGTTTTCCGTAGTGGCTGCTTATAGGACAAGGGACAAGGGTTTTAAGCTGAGGCATAGGAGGTGTCATCTCCGGGTGAGGGGGAACTTCTTTACTGTGACGGTGACAGAGCCCTGGCACAGGCTGCCCAGAGAGGTTGCCCAGGGTTGGTCTTCCCTGGAGATCTTCCAAACCAGCCTGGATGCCACCCTGTGCTGTGTGCTGTAGGTGTCCCTGCTGGAGAGGGGGGGTTGGACTAGATGATCTCTAGAGGTCCCTTCCAACCCTAAAGATCCTGTGATTCTGGGATTCTGTGTGAAATAAGGTAGACATTTTGAACAGCAAGGCATCTAATCAATGGAAAATATGCTCAGGAGTGTGTTAAATTCTCTCACCACCTCAGGTCTCTAAATGAGGCCTTGTAAAAAAAAAAGGACTTTAGCCTAAACTGACATTACTATTTTGATGCCAGAAAGCTAAGAAACTCTTCTTAGGCGTTTCTCATTTTACAAGACAGATGAGTTGGTCATCAGCTTAGCTCACGTGAGTTTTCAAAAGTATATGAGACATGCACAATAATGAGTTTTCTGGGGGATAAGCCATCCTTCTGCCACAAGGCACCATCACTGGAAAAGCTGAAAGATGATACTTCGATGTTCTACATATACAAAGATATGCATACACATTAATTAAAGTGGTCCCAAAGCGTGCACATTTTAATTGTGCATAACATTATTAAACTCATTTTCTTTGTAATTTTTTCTTCACATTTAGGTTTAGCATGCCTCAAAAAACAAAGGAAGCTTGAAGAAAATGGGTTCAATAACTATGCTTATATATTTAAATTTATCATGCAAATCCAGCTAGGTAAACTCAGAATTCTCGGTAAATATGGCCAAGGAAATCCCAAGAATTATGAGGGTGTGTAAATAGCAAACAATAACAGAAACAGGTTTTCTGGCTTTAATTATGTTGGATGCTAAAAGGCTGAATATATAGAGATAATTTATATTGTAAAATACCACTTGAGATTAGATAAATTTAATTTAATTTTGCAAAAACAGTAGCAAGGAATTCTCACTTGATTTACTTAGTATAAGATATTTTTCCTTTCCCCCAAAGCTTTAGAAACAAATACATGTCTGGCTGCATGCATACAGGCATCTCCTGAATGATGTCCCCGTGGCACTGTGAAGTAAATCCAGAACTTTTGACTCTGTGTCTTTGCTCTTCCAACTAAAAGAAATACTTCTAATAGCTGTCAGTAGCATTAAGGCTGATATCCTCTTCTTCTTTTTTTAGGCTTCCAGTCACTGGAAAAGAACATAATTACTCACTCTTGGGTAGGAATAATTTTATTTGAAAGCAGGCAGTGCTACCTGGGCTGTAGAGAATGCGTCATAGAAGATGGCAATGGGACATATCTGTCTAACCGTTTTGTTCCTAAATTCACCAAGTGCATATGTATTTATCCATTCAAACAGGATTTCTAGGATTGATCTAGGAGTAACCTATAGCACACAGCAACATTACAGACCAGATTAGGACAGAAAGTGAAGAATAGCTTTTCCAATTAATACCAGAGAGGGAATTTCATTAGATATAATGTAATTACTTGAGCTGGAATTTGTCCAGGATCTGGAGTTCAGCCAGGACGCATTAAAATGCTAAAATGCTAAAAATATATATATATATACACACATATATATTATTCAGTTGTTCGGTCAATGTAAAGCATCTGTGACATCCAAGCTGGGTTATCTAGTGTCCAGAGAAGGAGAAAAGGAAAGTATTCTGTCAAAAGTTCTCTGGAGTGCATTTATTCATGATAATCTCCAAGCTAAACATATGACACTCATGATTTTTATTACAGTTCTGGAAAAAATTAGGAAGCTCTGTCATTGTTTCAGCTGACTTCATAAATGATTAAGTGAAAATCAGAATAGAAATAACAAGTAGGCAATTCAAACATGTAAAAAATATCTTCCTCAAAAACTAAAGCAAATGGACGGCGATGGTTGTTAGACATTTCTAGTGCAGACAAAATGTAAAATAAGCATAAATTTGAACGATATACTTTTACATCGTATGCAAATAGCATTACCGTCACAAGATGTGAAAATCATCATCACTTCCAGGATTTCCCATGGATTTTCCTAATCCTCCTTAGGAAGACTCCCATTAAAATCCCAATGAATATATACACTCCAAAGTACACTAAAAAATAAATCTAGTTAATCTGAGAGCAGTGGAGCTAATGAAGACTGTTTCCCAAATCCCCACTCAATATATCCAAGTCCTTCTTTATGCTACTTATAACCTCCCTCCACTCTCGCATTCTTGTTCAAAATGAGGCCACAGTACAGCCACCTCCCTCCCGTATTTCCTAATTACTAAATCGGGAAGAGGCAGCACAAGAATTATATTTTATGCTACTTGGCCAGCCGGCACATGCCTGATCCAAGAAAGAAAATAGCATGAGCTCAGAACACAGCTTTCCTTGCAGCAGGAACACTAATTTGCATCACCTTCTCCTCTTGCCAGTAGCCTGTTTCCACAAAATTGGTAGAACTCCCACAGTAAACTTTGGTTGAAATTAATTAAAAGATTCCAGAGTTATTTGGAGCACACTGCCAGACAAACAGCATGACAGCATAACCCGTGTTTCCTTAAGAAAGCAAGCTAAAAAAGGAAACTAATAGTAATTATAATTTCCAGATACCATGAGGCCCAGGTTCCTGACTAAGCCCTATAAACACTATGGATATAATAAACGGATTTTTTTTGTAACAGAAGGAACAACAGTAGATTAAATGATAACACAGCTCTTGGATTAATTAAAAACACAGCCCACTGTTCACAAAGGAAGCTGCCATAAGTATGTAGACCCAGAGCTGAATTTGCACTAGAGCTGGGCTCCTATTTGCTGAGGATGCTAAGAGAGACTTTTTCAGAAATGCTAAAAAGTCAGTGATCCCCATCAGTAGAAATACTCAGAGCTTCAAAAAAATAGAGTAGCTTCTTATTGTTCATCATGCCTGGGAGTGAGGCTGTTCTCCAGTCTTTGCAACACAGAACAGAGGAGCAATGGTCTCAAATTGTCCTTTCCAAGCCTGACTCTCTGAAAGACAAATAATAACAGTAGTAGCAGTGAACTCAACAGTACTGAATAGTGAATTGGGAGTGGACACAAAAAAAAAAAAAAAAAAAAAAAAAGGTGAGACATTCTACCAATAACAGAAAGTCAAAATTTAAGCAAGCAGAAAAAACTTCACAGTTCTTAAGACAGCTTTTCTTATGTTTTCTTAGAAGACAGCTTAAATTCTGCTAGAAATCAGGACGGTTTAATGGGCTCTGTAAAAGGAACATTCTTGCTGAAAAAGAAAATCCCTAGAAGCCAGAGATGGCGCAGAACACTTGAAAGGTGATCGTTACATGATAACAATAATAGTACTTATAAACTTCATCAAAATTTAATTTTGATGAGAATCCATGAGAAAATTCCATCATCATCCTGAAAAGAAGCTGCAGATGTGCTTTCAAGCTTCTGATAAGGTAGTATTTTTTCAGATACTGAAATACTTTGTGAAAATAACAACTCAAACCTCCAAAAAACATACTTGAAAAGCAATTAAAGTTAAAAGTAATTATCGTTGCTTTGGAATTGTCCAGGTGTTCTGCAGAATGTTCTATGAGCTGATATTGCCAGCTCCATCTAGGAGGTCTTCATTTTATTGCACACTTAAAATTACACAGGTCAGCAATGCTCTCAGGAACAAATTGTAAAACATTTCCATCAAGTGCTGCTTAATACACATTTGTGTGCTAAGTGCTTATGCTTCACCTCCTTATTTATGGTTCTGCATTTATTTTTATTTTAAATAGGAAAACAAATGAATAGATTTTCCAGTCTGTCACACCACCTTTCTGCAGAAATAGTCAACCTATTATACAACGTTAATCATCACCTCCAAAATGTATTTGCATGGAGGGCCTTGATAATATTTGCTCCACATCTCTGCAATCTCACTGTAACTAGAGATACAGGTGTCCAGAATCTCCCAGTAAATATATGTGAATACAAAAACATCATGCAGCACACAAAGACAGAATCAGTTTTACAGGCTCAGGATGGAATAAGTGTAACTGGATGTGGTTCTCCCACAAAACAAGCTTTTACCCCATTAATCTTGGCTCCAAGAGAGATGCATCACAACATAAAATGTAGGCAGACACCCAGCCAGAGAGTGGCTTGGCACGGATCACAGTAAGGCCCTGTGCTACGAATCCATTGTATGAAGAATTATTTCTCTGGGTCCATAAGTGCTTTCCAAAAGCACTGGGCACTTTGCCATTAATTAGATATACATCCAATTAGAGGGAATGTAGGCAGCCCTTTCTCTCAAAAGAGATACAGATTTTTTCCAGTAAATCAGTCTTCCTCCAACCCTCCTAGCCCTTGCTGCCTTCAGTTTCCTGCCTCCTTCCAAGGAGTGTATTTCAGAGCTCTAGAGTCTTCTCCAGAAACACAATTCTTGCTGAGTCCTAACCTGCAGACTGACTGCCACGACCCTTGTTGCAATATTGCAGGGGTACAACCCATGCCCTGGTTAGACTGGTTGAGGCCATTTAAGCTTTGTAAACTTAACGTCTCTGAAATTTTATGCAGAGGTTTAGCAGTAATTGATATAGATGATAAAGTGCAAATGGCACACTCACCCAACACCCTCCAATGAAGGATGAGGAAGCCCATGATAAGCTTTGATCAGACCCATTCCTAACACGGGAGGACTAATGTGTTCATAGCCAGGCTAGGCCTCCCTTCCACTCAACAAGGACGCTTGGAGTGTTGGCCAACTCCCCATATAGAATGGGAGTGCACATACATGATGCATCGCAGACTCTAATTCCCCTGGTCAGGAAGCAAAAGGAATTTTGTATCTTTTTCAGTAAGTGTATCTGAAAAATATTTGCTTTTGCCATAGTCACCGTATAGTTATATAAACACAGTAGCTGGTCTAAAGAGATGCTGAAATTACGAGTTTTTTAGCCCCGAAATAATAATGACAGCTGATAGCATCTATTTCTTTCTTTCTGCTCAGTTGTGCATAAATGGAGACACAATTGCATGAATTGACCATTAATCGTTATTAGTAAGAGATCAACAGCCAAAGTCACAAATATGAGTCTTCTTTTATAGTCAAGTATAAAAGCAGTAGCAAAGTCAAAAGTCCAGGACATCTGAAGCAAACAGAGTCTTAGAGATGACTTGACAAAACCACCTCTATTAGTTTAATCAAAAAGGGAAGATTAAACACGACTTGTGGCAAGACAGATCGTTAAAGTCAAAGATGATCTCTCAAGCAAAGTACAGCCATAAAGTTGAAGGCTGTAAAGACGAAGGCTTGCTAACCTCCTTAACGATAACCTTGCCCAATAATAGATTTGATTTCTTCTTCACAACTTTTGACAATCAGAAGAGAATTAGGTTTGAAACACAGGTTGTAGGTCATCACTTTCCTACCACCAGCAGCACCTTAAGCAGCCACAGAAGGAGTGCAATATCATCAAATGCTTTATAATGAAAATCTATTTTATTGCAGGCTAAAGTAAATGGAGGGTTTCATTGTATGACTTAAAGAGAGTATGGTTTAGTGGCCATAAGGAAAGAGGGAAGGAAAAGATTGGGGAGACAACCTTAAACTCGGGCTACACAAGTGAGAGACTTGGTCTATTGAGACTCAGGAGAGTTGCAAAGAAGAAACCAATACGGGACGAGGAGACTGAATATTTTGCAAGGAAGAGCAAAAAGGAAAAATGGAAAGCATAGTGCAAGCTCAAACTTGAGCACAAATAGTGCAAGCTTAAGCTTGAGCAAGTGATGAAATTTTACCGAAGGGACTCGAAACTCATGCTTTTGTATAATTTTAGAAATATAAAAAATACCATTCACAACTGCCTGATCCACCATGTGGAATTTAAAAAATAAAGGGGCATACAGGACATTTTCAATTGAAATTGTGATTTAGGCCAACAATCCTGTAATAACAGATTATCAGATCTAACAGATTGCTTCTGCTTCATATGCTAAGGACTTCAGGTTTACATAAAATGCATCATCTCCAAGAAGGGCAGAAACCTTTCATTTCAGGCTAGGCTGCAAAGGAGTGAAAGCTGGCAGGAGACAGGAAGGTGCTCGTGCAAGCAGGGATTGGTGAGAGCTCCCAGCAATGCCGAGCTGGGGCTGGCAGCAGAATTGTCTCCTGCCTCACATGAAAGATGTTGTCAGTGTCTGAACTTGCAGCAGCCCCTTCCCGTCTGGCCTCCTGGCTTTTGCTTTCCTACCCTGAAGTGATTTCAAGGGGGCATGGCTGTGTGAGAGGTACCATCCTTTAGACGAGCGAGAAACATATGGCACTGACCACATGTGGTCATTAAAAAGTCCCACGCCAATTTTTGCAAGGCTAACAATATTAGCCCCAGTATCCTGGCCAAATTCCAATATAGGTAATTATATTCTGGGTAATGACATAGTGGCTAGTTTTATAAGGTTTAATATACATTGTGGAAAGTGACTTGCACCTAAGGGCTCTCAGTTAAACTCATTGCACAGTCAGCTGGGATAAAATTAGAGGAGAAACTACCCAAGCATGTCAAATGTTTAAGCTTTAAAGCCCTGGGTAGAATGAAACAAAAGAGGAAGGGATCCAGGGGTGCTTTTGCATAATCAAGCTGGCTCATGCCGCTGAAGACACAGCTGGGATGGAGAGCTCACTGCTGCGAGGGAACTTGTAACAGTCTCCCCACCCCACCTTCAGCCGTGGGTGGGCATGCATGTCAAATCGCCAGGTTAAGGAAGGAGATGAAGCCATAGGACACAAAATGCTGTCTGCTGTGCTTTTGGCTTCCTTTTCCCTCCTCTCCAGTAAAATCTAACCAAAACAGCTTCAAAAATAAAAGACCTAGGCTTATTGCACAGTGTTCCTGAGACCCTGGTTCATGATGCCATTTTACCAGTTTCTACTCCACCGTCAGTGCCCACCTAGCACCCAACTCTATCCACTTCCAGGCAAGGCATGCAGATAGGTACCTCTGATGGAAAGCTCTGAGACTGAACCGTTGCCCCAGAATATTTGGGTAACAGCAGCAACAGCAATATTTGGGTAACAACAGCAACAACTCCCCCAGTAAGAGGGGGGACAGGCCATTGCCACCAACGCCACGTTGGGACAAGAGGTGCTCCTTTGTGAGGACTTACCAAAACGCGTGGACATGGCATCTGAACGTGGAATGACACAGGCCCATGGGATGAAACACAAGTACTTGTCAGACCAGTGCGTTGAGAATAACACCGACTGGTTGCAAAACAGCTCAGCTATTTTGATCCCACAGAGCCTTCTGCCGGCTGTGCACGCCAGGTTGCACCTCGTGCAAGCCCCACAGTATTTCACATTGTGCAGAACTCCAGAAAACCAGGTCCAAGCGCAACATCAGAGGTGGGTGAAAGTCCACACAACCGGCCTTGGGCCCACGGAGTGCAAAGCGATCGCTTTTTAGTACAGGGCACCGTCTACAAAGTGAAGCTCAAAGTAGAGGAGATTTTACATTTTCCCAAAGTATGAGGGGATGGGGGCTCATTTTGGTAGTCCTGTCTGGAATCCACACTTGAATGGCTATAATGCACAGACTGATGTATACAGTCTATATTTTTAAGCATATCGGTTTTGCTTCCAGATATTCTGCCCGTTTGCAGCGCTCGGATCTCAAACTGCCGAGGACACGGACTCTCTCCCCACTCCTCCCTTGCAGGGCACCGTTTCATCTCCTCCATTCCTTTCTCCATTAGAACGCATTCAAACGTAATTAGTGTAACATTAAAAATGGAGGGAATTTTGTAATTGCCAGTTGTTCCGTAGCCATGGTGACATCAAAGATTTATGCCGAGCGACTCGGGCCTGAGCACGCACGAGCAGTTAGCGGGAAGAGCAGCGGGATAATGTTTGTGTGCAGGTGCAGGTGCGGTGACGGGCGGGCTTGCCAAAAAGGCAAGGGGGAGAGGAGCGGGCACGGGGCCGGCGGGGGGAAGGAGGTAGAGAGAGGGGCCGAGGGAGGGAAGGGAAGGGAAGGAGGGAGGGGAGAGGCAGGGAATATTCGGTGACATTTAAGGTGCTAATATCTGGAAGTCAACCTTTAATTTGACAGCTTTTAGTGCTAGTTAATTTCACTCATCCAGACGAGGTGTAGGAAATTTGCAGCACCTTTAAATTATCACGTTTTTCCACACTGCCTGAGGCCTATGTGGAATACCTGAGCCATACTTTCTGCCCCCCTCCCCGCTCCTCGCTCCCTCCTCCTTCCCTCTCCCCTCCACCAAACGCCCCCCTTTTTTCAGGTCAGTTGAAGTAAAACTTTCATTCCCTTCCTCAGACAATTAATCTTTAGCTAATTGAAGCAGGAATGCTGCAGGATGGGTTTCACTGGGGCCTGTAAATCTCATTTAGCCGCGCGGATTCCAGGCACACGGCGGCACCTAATGATGTGACAGGTGGGCCGCGCGGCACGACAGCAGCCGCCGAAAAAGTTGATTCTCATTAGGCCCCGGGAGCCCCCGCCGTGGGTTTTGTGATGGCTGAAGAGCCCCTAATCGCATCTGTTTGCGGCTGGCGTGGGCTGGGTGGGCAACGCGGGGACACGGAGGGGACGCGGGAGGCGAGACATGGCGGCGGCGGTGCTGGGGGGGGACACGGTGCCGCCGCCTCTCTTTCAAGCGCTAATATCCTTGACTCCTGCCCAAAAAAGCAGCAGGCCGGCCGCCCGCCACGCGGCGGCCTCCGCGCTGCTGACTCCTACGGGGTGCACCCTCCTTCTAATTAACCGGGATGGCGGCGCAAAGCAAAGGAGGCCGTGTGTTGGGCGAACCAATTATTTTGAAGGGTATTAAGTCATCAGATTTACTTTTATCTTGATTGCATTGTGGAAATCGTGCATAATTAATGGTGGGAGCTTATTAGGAAAATGATTAGGCAAATTACACAGGTGTCGGATGCATTTTTTATGATAAATTTGCTAGAACAATCCTGCAATTCCATCTGTTCAGCTCATATCAGAATGTCACTCTGGAAGAAATTAATGGTGCAGAGTCACACAAAGTTACTGGAGGCCTTGGATGCAGATTTATGTTTTTTTTTTTTTTTTAAAAAAGATACAGTTAAAATTACCAAGCAATTTCCTAATAAATACTTGATGCTACAGTTCAATAAATTACTTATTTAATCTTAAAAGAAAATGATAGTCAGCTAGAAACTAAAAAGTAGAGAAAGCGTAAACCTCATTTTGTCAGTTTGATGTGTATGTAAATAAAAAATAATCATAAGATGTAATAATTCTTTGCTGTGGGATGCTGACTACAGACAAACTGTCAGTATCCAAGTACTTTTGTTAGGTATTTTTTTCCACAGATACTAGGGCTTGTCTTATGAATTTGTGCTCATTCTAAGGTCACAGAGCTGGTTCCTTTTTCTGTTATTTCCACAGTGTTTAACCATAGATTTTGGAGTTCTGCTAACTGCTAAGGAGAGCACCAAATATCATTATGTTCATGTGAACGTTTCTTTAACCTTGCATCAGAAAAAAAACCTATGAAAGCAAGACTCATCAATGCATTCTCCTTCAGAGTGAGACAGTAAATGAGTGCATGTTTGTGTGAGCACACATGAGCATTTGTAGGAATAAACCAGCATAAGATTGATATTCTACCCCTGGAAGAGCTGAGAAACTGCAAAGGCATATTTGTTAATAGACTGTGAATAAAAAAAGTTCACGTTGTGTATAAGCAGTACAATAAGCACAGTATTATACTAGTTAGTGCAACATCTCTATTTCTTGAAAAGAAAAAAAGTGGAAAGCAGTAGTTCCAAGAGACTAGGATGAGAGGCAATGAAAAGCAGTGTACTAAAGGCTAGGCAGTTTAATCACTTGACTATCAAAATCCAGCATGATGTTTAAAAGGACTCTATTATTAATAGCCTGAGTTATTGTAACCACTGATTTGACCTTTCTTTTCAGTATTGCTTTTGACAAAGGCTGCAGATGCACACATATCCATCATGGCTGTTTTCTTCTCCAGAGGCAACTCTGATTGAGGCATGGTCCTAGAGGTCAAGCCACCTGTGGTCTACCTGATTTTAGGTATGTTCCCATGGTCATGCCCCAGTACCCTAGGTGTAGACTACAAGACCCCCAGATCAGTGGTAGCAGAACATCTGGTGTCTTTCCCCAAGAACAGTCTCGATCTCCTCTTGTGGTTAGAGGTGACTCAGGAGTCTCCGTGACTCAATAGTGCAAATGCAGTATATATTCAGCCAATAAGTTAGCAGCTGGTTTCATAGTTTAAGATATTTTCTTTAAAAGGTACTGGAAGTAATGTAGACTGGGCATAGATTGCAAAATCCCTCTGAAAAGCTGAGCAAAAATTTTTGCACATATATGTCACATTTGCACGGCTATTGACATGGGTTTAGAACCAGTATGAATGTCATGAATGGCTTCCAAAAAATGCAGTGTGGACTTGACCCACTTTGCAGGTCTGTGACAACCCAAGGACTACCATCCTGCTGGACTCCACAGCACTGTGGTCCTACAACTTTATACCTCTTTTCTATCAGTGTCCGTGTTTCAGACCTTACTCATTGTCATACAGTCTTTGGAAAGAAGATTTGCAGGCAATGTGGCACAGTCAGTTCTGCCCAGTTTAGGATCTTTTATTCATTGTAAAGTTATCAGAATGGAAGTAAGCATTTCACTTTCTCTCTTCCATAACTCTGAAAAAGAAGCTAATAATGCCCACCTGTGTTTAAAAAAAAAAAAGCATAGAAAGTTATAGATAAGCAGCAAGCCATGTCAGAAGTGCATTATTTTTTCCCTTAATATCTAAGTTTTATACTGATGATACCAACCTCTGTGACCTTTGCATTTAATAAATCCATTCCTGCAAAATAAAAGAGCTGATATCACTCACTAAGCATCAGCACTTGTGGAGAAGGCAAAGGATCTGAACTGGAAACAGATCCTGCCTAAAAAGAGGGGCCATAACAGCAATACCTCAGGGGAAGCTGACGCCCATTAGACAAGGAGTGCCGAGCTCATCTGGAGACCTAGCTTCTCTAGACCCTTCACTAGACACATTCTTTGAAATATGTATCTTTTCGTGCTGAGTGTTCTCAGAAAAACTGCAGGAACACACAAGCATCTGTGGCAAACTAATAGTGTATGCCCCTCAGTCATTTTGTTGCTGCTTGTTAATTAACATTGGCTTTATTCCATGAAAGTTACTAAAACAATATATCTATTTATCCCGTTTAACATAGCAGGTAACCAAAGCACACTTGCTAGAATATTAGGGAATATTTGAGATAAATCTTAAGTTAGGGTAACTATCCATTTTACATTTTAAGGGATGACCCTTATCTGGTGCCTAATGTCTTGTGACCCATATCCAACAGGGAACTGCTGAGCATTTGATCAAATAAAAAGCATGTTTGCGGGCAATCATTATTCAAAGGATCAGACATTGTGATACCAATGTATGATTTTGTATCATGAATAAAACGTTTCAGATAATGTAATTCAAAAAATCTATACTTTTTTCTTATATTTTATATAGGTAATTATATAGGTAATTAATAGGAAATTATATAGGTAAGAAAAGAAGGGTCAGGTGAATTTCACAGAAGACAACTGAGACCTATCTGGATTAAGTTAAACGGGTTAAGATAAAACATAGTAAGGCCAAAAATCATGGGGCCAGAACAGATAGACCCAAACATAAACCAGGCATACAGACACCATCAAATTTCATGTGTTTGTGCTCCTATCCTTTAAAATAATCTAGTACTATTTATTCTTAGAAGACCTCAGCTAGTGAGCACTACGGGTGAGACACAGCATAGTACACAGGAAACCAAGCAAACCAGAAGTCCTCCATTGCTCCTGTGATTAACCTGAGAATATAAACAACAAACTGCCACCTGTCCAACCACTCACCTGTACACCTTAGATATTCCTTTCTTGGGTCTCCCTTAGTAGCCAGATATCTCCAGTCTTCTACAAAGAGGTTCAGATAGACTGAAAGTCTCTGCCTCTTTCTCCAAGTTCATCAGTCATGAGGAAGCTCTAGTATGAAAACTATGTTAATTTGAGTTGTGAAGCATTAATGTACCCCAAATCTGCATGCACTTGAGAGACACACTCCTCGAAACAGCACATCAGGAAGAAGATACAGCCAAATACAAGGATCTCACATGAGTGGGTCCATCCCAAAAGGCAGGAATAGGCAGTCTCTGTTCCCAAGAACACACAGTTCTGGCAGACAAGACAGAGAAAGACACACAGATAAATTCTTCTCTGGAACAGAGAAATTCAGAAATAGGCAGGAAATTCCTGGCAGTACCAGAAACAAAAATCTAACTCTTCTTAATTTTAGTGCAAGTCTCATGCACCAGCCACACTGCTCCTTTGATTCCCAGGGCAAGCATCGTATTTTAAGTGTGCGGTATCCCTCTAATACTTTAATCAGTATTTGTTTTTAAATTTATTTCATTTTCAGAAAATCACTCAATTTTCTTTAAGTCCTACTAAAGCAACTAATTGTTAATTCTTAGTATAGGCAACTAACTCAAAACAAACAGGCCCTTTTGCAATATTTGCAGTGTTACATTTTGAGTATATTAAAATTTATAACTAGCACTTACATACTTTCCAATGCAAAAGACAGGTGGTAAAAATGCAAAGGTATTGTTTGTTTATCCAGTTTTCTGAGTATGTCCCCCACTTAATAGTTTCATAGTTTAGCATTTCAAGCGGAAATCAAAGTAGTAACTTCTAAGACCTGATACTATTTTTGCCTAGTTAGGTGCTTCATCAGATGACTGACTCATACCATCTTCTGAAATATTTTTCCATTCTTGCTGAGTGATAGAAAACAATGTTTCATAACAGGAATAAGTGGAAGGGCGCAAACTCAAATCTGATAGCCAAACTCAGCCCTGATGAGGCTACACTTGGAGTACTGTGTGCAGTTCTGGGCTTCCCAGTACAAGAGGGATGTGGAGCTGCTAGAGAGAGTCCAGCACAGGACTACAAAGATGATTAGGGGCCTGGAACATCTGCCCTATGAGCAAAGGCTGAGAGAGCTGGGCCTCTTCAGCCTGGAGAAGAGAAGGCTGAGAGGGGATCTGATCAGTCTCTGTAAGCACCTCAAGGGACGGAGTGAGGAGGATGGGACCAGGCTTTTTTCAGTGGTGGCCAGCAATAGGACTAGAGGAAACGGCCACAAACTGAAGCCCCAGAAGTTCCACAGGAACTTAAGGAAAAATTTCTTCATAATGAAGGTGACAGAGTACTAGAACAGGTTGCCAAGAGAGGTTATGGAGTCTCCTTCTGTGGAGATTATCAGGATCTGCTTGTATGCAATCCTGTGCACATGCTCTAGGTGACCCTGCATGTACAGGGAGGTTGGACTCGATGATCTCTATAGGTCCCTTCCGATCTTAACAATTCTATGATTCTGTGAAATGCTACAGAAACATAGGACACATTGGATAGAGATCTGTTATTTTTATAGTTTTTCATATCTTGCTCATCATTGCCTAAATTACAACATTTTATGTGTGTAGATATGGTTTTAAGCATCAAGGTTGTGCTAATTCAAAACTTTTCATCAAAACACCTCCATATTTTCCTGTAAAGGCTTGGATCTGGACTGATGAGGAATGCCATTGGGGTGCTAGACTGGATACTTACGGGTTGCAAAGGTACAGCAGACAGCACTTCCCTCTGATTGGTACGTAGGAGGCAGACCCTTCATTAAAACATCAGCTTCCTCCAGAAGCTCATACTATCTGACATGCCTAACCTGTGTGCATATGTCAACACAAAATACTTGCTAATGTTGCTGAGGCTGTAAATAAGGGTTCATACTACACTTTGAGGGAGATTAATGAGAAGTGTGCTTCCTTCTCTGCTGGAGGCTGAAGTAGGTTCCCTATTAAGATGCAGTATCTGTCACTGTCAATAGAAACATGCTGCGTGGGTGTGAGAGGAGGCTAAAGAGGTGTCTCCGAAACCTGGTAATTCCTTGCTTTTAAGGGTCTGGCAGAGGGGACTGACACACTTGAGCAGCACTGACTTTCTAAAAGGTACTTAAACATAAATAGAATATGTTCTGTAAAATTCATTATCCAAGGGAAGAGAATGAGCAGGAATATAAGGTACTCCCTTTGGAGGAAAGTATAGAGAGCTTTCTCAAAACAGGAAAAGAAGGAATGAGAAAGGAACTAGTGTCCTGTGCATAGGCCATGCAGATTTCTGGAAAGGGAGAAGAGAGAAGCCTTTCCTTCTCTTTGCTATTCCTATCATACATACTGGGAAATTTCTTCTGTTGTTATAATAAATTGGTGCACTCCCTTATCTCCTTCTCTATTCAGTTCAGGTAAATGACTATTTTTATTTACTAGAACAACATCCTTTCCCGTAGTGTGTGAATGTCTTACAGAAATGTCATTGTGAAACATTTGATATCATCCCTCTGAAGGATGAATTGTCTATTTTGTGTGGGAAATAAGGCACAACTAGACTTGGTGGTTTTCCCAAGCTTATGCCATAAAGGTGACAGTAGAAGGAATCTTAGTTCTGAATTCATAAGCCCTAAGCCAGGACCTTTAGGGTCTCCCCATCACTACATTTCAGACAGGAAATCACTACATTTCAGTTTATTCAGCCTGGGCTGGGGATTGGCTGAGAAGGTCTATTTATTTATTTATTTATTTATTTATTTATTTATTTATTTATTTATTTATTTATTTATTTATTTATTTATTTATGAAATCTTAATGGCCAGTTACTTCCTAGACCAGACACTTACTTCAACCAGTTGAATAACACAGACAAGTAAAAAATGTGTGTGAATTTAAAAACAGTTGTATAAATCATTGCCTACACTTAAAACCCCTAATGAACATATAAGTTTATATGAAACAACTTTTTTTCCCCCCCATTTATTAGCAGATCAAATAAAATGGATGTGACAGAGTATTACCCGCTTTGTTCTAGCACTTGTGTCTGTTTTACATAAACTGAAAGAACCTGTGGAATATATCTAGCCAGTAGATTCACTAACGTGAAAAAGAAAGTATACTACAATATTACATTTGATTAGATTCAACAAAAGCAATCAAGTAATAAGAAAGAAAACCAAGGCTCAAAATGGGAAAAATCTGTAAATAAATTTTGAGAGCCTAGCTCATAACATTTACTTCTTGATTTATCTCATTTAAGTAACTGTTTGCCCAAAACCAATGAGAATTGCAAAAAAAACCCCAGCACCTTTGAAAAATAGATAATTTCTTTAGCTCCCTACTCAGTTAAAGATACAGGACAAACATCATTTACTCTTCCTTTAAATCACTTTACTAAATATCAAGGAGTTCTATTTTTTTCTTAGACAATAATTCTATAATAAAGTTTCTTCATACGAAATACAATAAAATTGAAAAGCTATACTGGTAATCATATGTAAGGCTCAAAAAGTCTGGTGGATACTCACCAGTATACCAGTGTCCCTGAAAAATAAGAAAATATGTTTTCTAGTTCCCAGTAATATTAAAAACTTTTGGGCGAGAAAAAGAAATCAGCTAATCTCATTTTATCTTCACCTGTCCATCTTTGGCTCCATGTGATATGTGCAACTGAAGAACTTCCAATAGTTGCTACTATTCTATAGAAATGGCACCCCAGTTTTTAAACTAAACCCAAGCCCTGCTCATTGACCTCTGTTGTAGCTCAGAATGGGAAACTTCCTTCTCCAGCATAGAAGGAATACTACTTTAACCAGCTAGGTTCAAAAAATAAGACAAGATATAATAAAACATTCAAAATGAATTATAAGAAAATCATTAAAAATGAAATAACAGACTTAAAATACAAGGGCAGTCCTTCTTTGGTACTCAAAACGCTCTCTAGAATCATAATTCTTCATATTTTGTGGAAATAGCTGTGGAATAGATATGACATATGTTGCCACCAAAACTGAAAGACACTAGAGGTAATTTTTGGACCACAGTGTGTGATGTCCATTAAAATTAAAGCCATGAAGACAGAGAGAGAGATTATGTTTATAGTGGGTGACCTCTAAAACACCTAAATATAAGGGCAGTTTTATGAGTAATGGTAATTGTTGGAGCAGGTAGGTAGTGCTGGATTTCAACAGGAAGACATTACGGAGAAGGGGAGACAAGTCCAGGATATTTCACTAGTGATGAGCTGGCCATAGAACTGATGCAGTGTGGAATAGGTGTTGCTCCATGTTGCTAAACTGACAAATTGCTTTGTATCAGAATGAATTTTTGGGGGGGAAGGTGGAAGGGAGGGAGAGAAAAGCAGCTGCTGTTTCAGCTCCTGTTTGGATAACTTCAAATTTATAGAAATAGACGTAATTGGTAATGCACATGTATAAATCACCTGTTCTTTGAAAAAAATGGTATCTATGATGATCCAGCACAATGAAAACAAAAACAACAACAGCAAATAGCAAATAACTACACATATATTGACCCACGTAAAATCAAAGACAGATGTTATGAACTATATTTTGTTTATAGGAAGAGTAAAAAATTCTGCAAAGCATCTTCCTTCTAGTCTTTCAATATCCTTATCTTGATGAAGAAGAGATATTGACATTGATATGACTAGATACTGAAATGGTGGCATTAAGACCGATTTTCCTTATTTGAAGAAAAGAAAAAAAGAGCCAATAAAAGCTCTTACAGATGCCAACCACCAAAATATCAAAATAGGACTTCCTATAAATAAGACTAAGATTTACATGTTAACATGCTCTATTTCAGCTGAAAGTGTGAAAGACGAATATGTAATTTGTCAGAATAAAAGGACACATTTTTATATTTAAAACTAATTCTTAGCCCAAAGTTCATCTCTGGATGACTTTTAACAGAAGCATAGGGGCAGAATTCAAATTGATTGTGTGACCTGAACTATTAGTTTTTACTCCCTCACTTAAAAACATGTATTTTATTTAAAATGGAAAAGAAAAAAGCAACAAAAGAGCCTGTAATTTTCTATCCTTTTTTTTCTCTTGAGTTACTATTATGAATTTTCCTTCTTAAAACTAACCTCCTCTTTTATCATTGTAGCCTCAGAGTACACTGAGAGAAAAAAAAAATCACTTTTTAAAAATTTTATTACCAACCTTTCAATTTTATATAGTTCAGTCCTAAAACTCACATTTTATAAACTAGTCAGGCCTTTCTGGCATGGAAAGGGAGAGACAGTCAATTTCTTAGATGGAGGACTGACAAGTGTCAAAGATTAATAGCATTATTGGTTACTGATTTGGCTGACAGCCAGGCTCCACTTTCTTACATTTCATCTCAGTAAAATATTAGTTAGAAAAGGTACAAATATCTGTGCAGTACATTAACTCCTGTTTATCTTCTGAGACATGACCCCAGGAAGCAGGGAGACCACTTGTCTCCTTTGTCTCCATTGGAAGTTGAGAGGGTCTCAGCCCCTCAACAGTCAGGCCCAGGAGGAATATCTTTAACTTTTCACAAGTGAGTGATATGAAAGACTGGGGGAGAGTTGGCATTTCAGCACAGGTAGAAAGCAGTCATTCACTCGAGTGGGTTCACACTATGCTCTCTGGAGTACTTCCAATAGGTGATGGCAAGCAACATGAAAATTATCTGCATCCCCAGAGAAGAAAACAAAAATAATGACTGGAATTATCTGTCTCTCTTGCAACCAAATCCTGACAACCTTCCCTAGTCATTGACATTATTCTTTTAAGTGGCATTAGCATTTGTCACTAAGTGTATAATTGCTTTTTTTTAAGCTAGGCAAATCTGAAAAATAAAAAATATGGGCACTCCATTTTCCTATTTAAAAGTTTATAAATCATTATCAAACCACTTCTATTAGCAACCTTTCGCTTTACATTCCCTACAGAGAAAAATTAATAATAATATGTTGCATCTTCTTTTGTATAGCATCAAAATGATCCAAAACAGCAAAGATATATCAGAACTTTCAATCAACTTCAAGTGAAAGCTACAAATCTAGAGCAGTGGCATGAAGGTTTTACATTGTGGTCTGGATGATGAATTCCATACAAAAATATACTTGGGATTCTAATTATCCAATGCTGATAAAATAACTATTTGTAAGACATGACAGGAGAGCAATACAGAACATTCGAATTATGACCAGATTCCTGGAAATTCATTATAAAGATTCTTGGACCTTGTAGGACCTTGAAGTCAAGGTCCTACAGCAAAGCATTGACATCCAAAAATGTGTTTGTAGGAATTCCACATGAAGGCCACTACCTGATCACTGCATTGACTTAGGAGTTGACACAGCAGAGCAGATCATTTCAACTGTTTTTTTACCAATGGATGACCAATTTTGAAAGCTTCAACAGTCCTTAGAAATTGTCAAGAGTACATTCACTGTACTATATCCATGAGAGAGCAAAAAGTTCTTTGTCACTTCAGCTAGTCATGAAAAAAATTTTCAAAAATATCATACTGATACTTAAAAATATGAACCAAGCAAGTATATATTTATTGACAAAGTAGGGAAAGGAAGAAGTATGAAGGATCTGCTATACAATAAAAAGTGAATATAACTCCTCATGAGCTGACAATTTTTCTCCGAGCCTACCAGTGCCACCAGGACAAGTCTGACAAATTCAGACAGTCTGAGCAAATGCAAATAAGCTTTTTTCCTCAACCTTAGTATTACCTTGCTGATTATTTGTCAGAACACATATATGTTCACACGTACATATGCACACACACACACACACACACACACACACACACACACACACACACAGAGTGCAACAATTTATTTTAATGTAATGCTGCCCCCTTGTGCTTTTGTATACATGGAAGTTTTTGTCAATAACCAAAGGTCTGTAGCAACTAAAAAAAAAGAGCAAAAGATCGGCCTTTACCTCAGCTTTGGGCTTGGACCTTTCTTACCTATTTCTTTCACTTAAGAAGTACTCTGATCTTATGCAACAATCAACCTGCTTGGACCCTAAGCAAATATAAATCAATCATTAACAGAAAAAAAAATAAAGATTGGGTAAAATAGTAAGCATGCCACATATGAGATAAAAGATAAAAAAAGAATGCAAAGATCAGATCAAATAAAGTTACAAGAAGCTACTGAAAATAACTGGAAAGCAAATGTTTAGATTTCATATATGAAGTCATAGTACATGAACACAAAGAAATGAGATTTACAAAGGAAGGCAGAGAAAAAGTAGCAGGACAAAATGAGAGTGGGAACTCTATAGCACAGGAAATTGGAGTACTTCATACAAGGAATCTATCACCAGTCATCTTTGGCTTGCAAAATCATGGAAGTCCTTACTATATAGAACTTGTTAAGTATCCAATGTTAAAGGCACTATGAATTTTGGGGACATTCATAATAGAAAAGGATTTCCTTGTGAAAAGGAAATCAGAGTCAATTGTCAGAGTCAATTGTCTGCCTTGGCAGATCTGATAACCAGAGACCATCTTTCCTTAGAGATGGTCCCCCATTAAATTGCTAATTGGCAGAGCACCGAGGAAGATGTTTGCTTGATATCATTCCAGAGAGTATAATTTATGGCTGAATATGAGGGGCTGAATATGATCCTTCTACCATCTTTCAAGAATACTGAAATTTCAAAAATCTTGTAAGACAGTGAGGTATAGGCATAAGGGCAAGCCATGTGAAGACAACATTGATACTTATGGTTTTGAAATTTAAACAAGCCCTACATCCTGAAGCGAATATTTATTTGAGGACTATTGCCTGAAATGCTATATCAATAATAAACATGCTTATATGCATTCACTTAACTTTTATGTAACAGATAATTTCTTTAAAAATATATCTTTTGATTTTAAGCTTCAGCAAGACTTATTGATGATGGTGAACACTCACCTAAAATAAGAGAACACCAATATACCTTGCATGTGTGTTGAATCCAGGCTACTGGATAAATACATGAACTTTACTCATCATATTTTGATTTCAAATTTCACATCTGAAGACATTATTGGTATACAAAGGAAAATAGAAAAATTTTCATTTTGGTTAACAAAGAATGGTAATATCAAGAAATAGTTTTAGTAAAAGAATGAAACTTGAAGCATTTTGTTCTGATAGCTACTAAATGAAACATTTCCATTTTCATCTACAACTGCTTTTGCTTATAAATTTACTATATTTGTATTATAAATATTTTTAAACCCTGACAAAGGCTTAGTAGCAAAATAAAACTTCGTATTTCAGTCTGAACACCTTCAAACTGAACTAAAATAATTTATTTCAGTTTTTCAGAATATTAAAGAAAAATTGTACATTTTAAATCAGATTTTTTCCTGAAATTATTTTTAATTGTATATTTGAGCTTTGCCAGTGACCTAAAAAAAAAAGCCAACACAGTTATTCAAGCAGATCTATCGCAACTGAGATTTATCTTCAGAATATATATTCTCTCTCTTGTTTCATGTTTCATTACTTATTACCCTTCTTATTAATTTTTGATATGGAAACTCAACAGATGCCTTGTGTGAATCTAAGAGTCTGTAGTATATTATTAGAATGTGTGAAGTAGTATGTGAAGTGCCATCCACTGATTTTCTCCTATCTCTCATGAATGTAAGATCTAAAAGGTAAGTAATTTAAGAATGTTGGCACTCTGTCTTAAGCTATGCTACTCATTCTTAAACTATATGTTCTCAGTTTTCTTCTCAATACCTGCCTCTTATGTAGATTAAATTAACTTGGTCAGAATCACAAGCTGAGTACTGACCTTGTGCAACACACATGTGGCAAAAAAGGGTTGTGAACCAATGCTAAAGCCTCTTAAGGAAATCTCTAATGAATTACAAGGTCTTATCCCCCATACTGCTGCAGGGAACTACTACAGACAATCCTGGGGGCAAAGGGTGGCATCAGGCGAGCATATAGGACAGAAGGGTTCATCAGCAGAGGATCATATGGCAAAGTAAGATTGTGGTAAACGCTCTTCATGGTGTCATTTCTGGTGCCGGGTGTGCAATATGGAGAGTTATGGCACTGCTGACACACATTCGCATCTGAGCGATGCTCAGCACTGGCAAGAATCTGACCAGTTCCTTGTTATTTTGCCCAGTGGCCAATCTAAGAGTGGTGCTAAAATTGTAATCCTTCTCTCAACAAATTCAATGAAAAAAAAAAGGATGCTGTAACTTTCAGTAATGACTTGGCTAAGGCTGCAGAAGCCTTTGGCTAGTGACAAAGCAGTCCTCCAGAAACAGCTCATGAATCAAGGAAAACTTTTACTGTACCTCAACGCTTTCTTAGGAATACATAAGCAGTAATATTAATATGCTTTCATTTCTGTTTTGTGAGCTTTAAAGGAAAAATATCATTAACCTGAATATTTCAGAGCTTCTCTCTCTCTTTCTTTTTTTTTTTCTTGGTTTCCCTAATTGATTTCACTTCAGTTCTTTTCAAATACCAAACAATTCATTTCTACTGTCTGACCTACCTTGTATTTTCCTCACTCTCCTCCATTCTCTTTGCGTTCTCATTTAATTACATTTTCATGTACATTTCATCTACATTTTCAAATGAATGTTTATTTTTTTTCAGAATCTTCTGCTGTAGTTTATTATTATTATTATCATCATTATTATTATTTAGGACTTAATGTACATTATTTATCTGTTTCTTCTTTCATCATTTCAAAAAGACACATAGGAAAAAAGAGATTACTCATAATACTATAAAAACCTCTCTTAACTAGTCTGAATCCCTTCTGTTAAGAGCAGAAAAAGAAGTCCTTTGGGGCAATGCAGAGCAAGATAAGACTTGAGTCAGTCTTGAATTGGCTTCTGATGCTGTCTTTGACATTAGATGACCCATACTAAGAGTTCTGTGACATTGGGCACCTGATTTTCAAATAATAATTTGATAATTACACACCAAAGTTAGACAGTGTGAATATTCCCCAAGACATTACCGGTTGGCACTAATAACTATTGGGCTACCTGCTCAAATATTTATCCTAACAAAATGGCAAAACAAACACACAAATTTCTCCAGAATAATGTATTGGTTGCAATGAATAACACATTATATGAAAAGCGAGATGTGTAGGGAGAATTTTTAAGTCTTCCTCAAATAAAAAATAGTGACAGCACAAGAAAAAAATTAGCCAAACATATTATAAACATCTCCTGAATCTATTTGCCAGACACTGGACCAAAGCCAGCATCTCCTGTTAAAAGCGAGGAGTCTTGCTGCACTTAGAAAATGGACCCACGTTGAGTCCTGTTTTCACTAAAAGGTCAAATTCAGGACAGACGTGTGTGTGCTGACCCAGCCACACTGTAAGGAAGCTCTCACTGCGGTAATGGCAGTGCTTGTGCACAAAGTTTTCCTGCCTGAGTCACGGGCTGACACCGTTCTTAGGCGTGACAGCTTGAATGTCTGTGTTAGCTTTGTAGCCAGAAGCACACAGCATTGGAGACACATCTGGAAATAGGGTTTTATCTCATCTAAGCCTGGAATCTGCAGTGTTTCTTAGATTTATCTGGGATGAAAGTAAAACATTTCCTAATTGCCTGTGTATTTCTACTTCCAGACTTTAAAAAAAACCTGGAAAAAACAAGGGGAAAAAAACACACAGAAATTATATGTGTTCTTTTACATTTTTTGTTTTCATCAGGATAAAAATACATTTTGATTAATTCTTATTTGATCTAGACAATTTAACTCACTCCTGGGGAAAAAAGAAAAATAAAGTCTTCTACATTTTATTTGTGAGTGAATCCAAGAAAAGTGTTGATTGAAAACATGCATGGCATATCTTGTGAAAGCCAACGGAAAAATAAAATAATATTGCTCACAGTGAAACAGGAAGCTTATGAGAAGGATATTGCAACTTAATTCTTGAAAAAGAAAATAAAATAGGCTAGTTTTCAGACAGCATTTTTTAATGGTGAGATCTGATGAACTACAGCATAGTCTCCAAAGACAGGAGTCGTATTGCGTGAGTTTCTTAAAACAATGCAAAGCACTCAAGAACAGAGTGTAGGGAACAGTCTAAATTGGTCCCTCGGGTAACGACTAGCTGACCTAATTGGTATTTCCCATCTTTAATTTATGTGATCATACAGTATGCTGTTATCTTTTCATTACATTAACCCATAGGGTCAAATGTTCCTCTAGTGGAGTTCCATTGGCACAAGCAGATTTGCGCCAGAGCTCAGTTTGGCCTGTGCTGTTTAAATACAAAATGAATTTCAAACACAGCTATAATCATCAGCCTTATGAAGCAATATTATTCTAAAGCAAGGAGATCATGTGGTTCCCTAGTATGAAAGACATAATTCTGTCAATGTAAACTTTATAAAACATAATACCCATCAAATATTACATGCCAGAACAGCACTAAACTACTTAGAGTGGTAAATAAAACATTAGTTTGGAAAAGTATTTGGATTCTTCCTCACATTATTGCTATGTTTTATTCATATACCTCTTACATATTCTCTTCATTCTGCTAATCTAAGTGACCAGCATATGATCAAGCAGTACAGTTCTATACAGTTCTGCTTTCTTTCAGATTGCACACCACCTCCATCACCTTCAGGGTAACAGGATTGCCACTGCAGTAATCTCGTTTTGCAAACACACACCTTTCAATTCATCTATTAATCCCCTGTCACTAGGCCATGTCATTAATATCAAGCAAAATGCTAGTTTATTCTAGAGAAATGTTTAAGTAACAGTTTCTGCAAAATAACAAATGACCATTTTAACAAAATGAAATTGTCAGTGTAAAATGAGTCTCTTAAGAGCTTTGTCATTGATGCTGACATATTGTTTTTAAGAAGCAAAACTATATGTAATAGTTTGCTGTGGCAAAATCTTTTATTTTATTTTTGGTCAATGAATTAAGGAAATTAAAATCTCCTAAAATGTCATTCTGATTTTGCCTCAGAAATGTTAAGTGGGCATGAGCAATTATGTGCCTTTGTCTATTCATCTGTAAAATGACTTTTTGGCATCTTCCTCAAATTATTGCAAAGCACCCCGTGGTAGCTATGACACTGTGTTGAATTTGTACATTGCTTCAAATTTTAGATTTTGAGCAAGTTGCTCAAAAATATTCCACCTAAACTAGTTAATGGTGCATAGGCAGACAAATGGATTCATGCCTTATGTATTGGCCTTTTGGAATCAACACCCAAAGACAAACTAAATGACTAAGAAGGATAACACTGAAACATCACAGAAGACATAGCTTATGTCTATTTTATAGTATTCTCAGAGAATGGTCCTGGTTTCTGAGAGAGCATTCATGGTTCAGTCTAGAATGGAGAAGCAATAATAATGGTGTGCCACAGTCAGCTATTAGAATGTATTCTTTTTTGGCCCAATTTTGCCCTTGAAAAGACATGCTCAGAAAATTAAATTGTGATTATCACTGCTTGCTTTTAACCAATTTGATACACTTAAGGCCTTACTGTATGTTGATCTCCACGAGGATGGACCCCTGGGTCTATCAACAGCCTATCAAAAGGAGAGCATCCATATGGAACTCAGCACAAAATGAAAGTGTTCAAGATTTATATGACTGAGCCTGCAATATCTGGCAGCTTTACTATACCTAGGTAACAGGAAGCTATAACAAGAATTGCATTAATTGCTCCCCAAAGTTTTTTTTTTTTCCTGATCAAAATTTTGGTTTGCTTTTGTCAAGAGAAAATATTAATATTTTTCTTTGAAAATGAAAATAAATGTTTGAGTGTTTGTTTTTCTTGTCATTTTGCTTCCATACACCAAGAAATATGCTACTTTTAATCCTGTCTTAGAGAAAAGGGAAAAAAAAAAGATTCTGATATGAAGGATGAAATTTCAGTGATAATTACTGTGCATCAAATAAGTGTATGAAGCCCAATACATAAAATGCTTTCATCATTTATGGAAAGAAAGCCCCTGAAAAATCTATGAACTGTCAAAAAAAGGGTAAGGATTGTAAAGCTATCCTATCTCACTTACCAAAAGGTTACTTCATCAAGTAACTTGTAAGTTACAGGCACACATCACTGTTGAGGGAAAAGTAATTTGTTGTAATCATTTTTAATTATAGTTATTCTTAATTATCTTTGCTGTATGTTTAAACATTAAAATACAAACAGTGCTGCCATAGCACAGATGGCTGGTGCCTGCTATGCAGACTGTCAAGCTTCATTTGAGCACCACTGTCATATTTTCCTTACAGTTGTAGTTTGAAGTAATAATGCACTTTTCTCTGAAATGTAATTATTCATGTTTTAAGAAGAACACCTACTATAAGGTATCTAAAGAAAGACATGCTGAAGCAAAAAAAAAAAATCCATCTTTACATTTGTTTCTAGCATTTGAAAGTTGTGTTTGTACCACATATGGGCCACTAAGATCTTACTCATGATGGAAAATCAAATGGACTGTTCTAGCCAAATAAAATAATAGAATCATAGAAACCTTAATGTTGGAAAGGATCTCTAGTCCAACCTCCCTGCTCCAGCAAGGACACCTAGAGCACGTGGCACAGGATGGTGTCCAGGCAGGTTTTGAAGATCTCCAGAGAAGGAGACCCCACAACCTCTCTGGGCAGCCTGTTCCAGGGCTCCATCACCCTCACTGACAAGAAATTTTTCTTTAAGTTCCTGTGGAACTTTTGGTGCTTCAGTTTGTGGTGTTTCCTCTAATCCTATCACTGGCCACCATTGAAAAGAGGCCAACCCCATTCCTCCTCACTCCGTCCCTTGAGGTATTTATAGACACTGACTGATCCAGATCCCCTCTCAGCCTTCTCCATGCTGAATAGGCTCAGCTCTCTCAGCCTGTCCACAGCTGGGATGAGAATGATATTGGCTGGGCTGCACTCCTATAGGAGGGACAGAAGCAGGTATTAGATTTTTTTTTTTTTTCCCCTTCCAATTGCTCTTGTTTTTGTCTTTGGAAATGTTTTCAGAAAATAGTTTGGGTCAGGGGTTGTTCATCTTTTTTTCTACTTGTACATGTAAGCCTACGGGTCTACTATTCTTTATAGGGTTTATTCAGAACAATAAGCACCATTTCCTCAAATCAAACTTAAAGATTTCTAAAATGAGACATCACTTTAATACAAAAGCATCTTGTATTAAATCCTCAGATTTAGTTCATGTGAATTCTCAACCCAGGAATATCAAAATTATTTCAAAATTAGAAGAAGTAAAAGCCTCATTTCCAGGAAACAAATATTTTTTTCAAAAGAGAACCAAGAGAGATGTACAAGGGGAAACATGAGTTTACTGCCAATTTCAGTGCCCAAGAAGAAAATGTGACTGGCCAAAGTCCTTCAAGTAAATTTCAAAGTTGTGCCTGACTAAAGACACTTCCAGGGAGCAGTTCAAACTGCTACTTTGAGTAATAAAATACATGGAATAATAAAAAAAAAAAAGATACATCAACAGATGCAGGAACAGCAGAAGCAGACAGGATCACATGTTAAATGGTATAACTAATTCCAGAATAAAATGATGCATTGCAAATACGCTTGTACTATTCTGCTATTTACATCACGACCTATAACCACAACTTTTATCATCCTTTGTCATGAAAATTATACCTTCTTCTTTACAATCATTCTATTGGTTTCTTTCCGAGAGCTCTGCAAACCTCACACGCCACTTATATTAATGACTCCTGCATAATTATGAACAATTATTTTCATTCCTGCATTACATGCTTCTGTGAGTTCCCCAAAACAGTCCAAATTTGTGGGGCATGCTGTTCTTTAAGTTGATCAAAAAAGAGACTTTTTCTATCTGTAAGTAAAAATATTTGATAAATATTTGCTAATGGTAATACTAAGCCAAGCAAATAGGAAGAAAATAACTAAAAGCATTTTATTTCAGCAGAGTCTGGTTAAAACATTTATAGTGATAGGCAACCTCATCCATTGCCCCGAGGACCTGGAACTTCCACTGTGGTCAATGACTGAACACACAGAGGAAAGCTCACCATGGATAAAGCTGACACAAAGCTCGATTTAAGTTTTCAATATAGAGCTTAAACAGAAATATAGATTTCATGACAGCTATTCACTTAACAAAACATCTAGCACAATGAAACCAACTTGCTGATTGCATGTAGGCCCTAGTACAATGTCAATGTGAAGTAGCAGTAAGAGCACAGTTGTCATATTAAATGAATAGTTAGTAACAGTGGAAAGTTTTCTGACTGTTTTGATTCTGTATACTTCCATCCATATCACATTTACTTTATTTCTGCTATCAATGCTCACTATGTTGCTCCTTCAGTATGCTTTATTTAATGCTTACATCAGAAGAAAAAAAGGCAGGTGTAAAGTCCCTTAAACCATTCTTGGTGTCCATACCATAGGAATTTTCAGTACTTTGTGCTATTCTTTGATGGCAAACTTCTATGCATGAACATATTTTTCCTAGAAATTGGACTTAATGTATCATTTCTTATGTTTCATCAAAAAGATTTTCTGACCTGGTTTGAAAGTCTCCATTTTCCATTACGAATTTTCTCAGCCTCCTACTGCCACATTGTATAGTTTTAATGTTAATTTTTAATATTATTTTCATGCATTTTTAAGGCAAGAGGTTTCTTTTTTAACTAGAGTGCAATAATAGCTTCTCAATATTAAATAAATAATGTTACAGTGTTGAGACAATTATGATTTTTTGACAGTGTTGATATTGTTTCAGTTATAGAAATTCACTTGGTTTATGTTTTTATGGGCCTTTTTTGTTCTCTATGCTTCTTTTTTGATTTTTTTTTTTTAATTAAATTTGTCAGATTGCCAAGATACTTCCCTCAGGCCAATACTGACTAACACTTCAGGGCTATTTTCTGTCTGTCTTTTTTTTTTTTTTTCCATTATAAATCAATCCAACACACAATATCCACCCTCATTTCCAAAGAAAAGATCTATAGCAAAATTCTAGGAAAAAAAAAAAAAAAGATAGAAGGAATGTTTTATGAATCAGGTTTCTTTTGATGTTCAGTAGTGGGATTAAAACCTTTGTGAAAATTCTGTGTGGTATTGTCATAAAATCCAAGCTTGTATGAGCCCTCATGTGATTTTGTCTCACCTCATCTGTCTTTCAGAAGATTTCTTTTTATTTAAAGGAGACAGCTTATATGTGTGGAATTACCAGATAAATCTCCAAGTTCTAATCAATTTCAAAACAAATTCATATGTAGGAAATGGGAGAAATTGGGTTTGAGAAGCCTGAACTTCTGCAGCAAGAAATGTATAAAAAATTTGCTCTGGAGAAATATACAAATGACTACTATACATAAAAATTGAATTTTCATTTTAATAAACAACCCCAACCTCCTCCTATTCACCTCATCACCACTGTCTCTCTCAAGTTCCTTCTTCCATTTTTTTTATGGGAATTTAGATTTTAAGGATGCCAGTTTTCCTATGCATAGGTTATCAGTTTGAGTGGTAAAAATGAGAGGAATGTACAGACTACCAGATATACGAAAGATCTTTAGAAAAAAAAAATTTTTTGATAAAAAATACAGCCATTTCTATAGATAATATGGAGATCAAGAAATTCCATAGCTATATGATAACAGAAGGCCTTCAATATTTAATAATGGTAATGGATTCAGTGCTGTCATACAACATCTTCAAGAGTTTTTTGGACATATTTTAACAATTCATACATCCAATCCTTGTGTAGGAACGGCACTCGTAACAGTAACGATGAGACTGCTTCAATGATAATGGCTGCTATGCACTACTCTGATGCATCAATATGCACTTTCCTTTGCTCATGGTCTCTCTCTCTCTATCCCTTATTCTCAGCCATGCTGACTTTTAACTTGCACTGTTAGTAAAAAAGCTGAATTGGGAGCATTAGAATCTCCCAACTGATCTTTTTTTAAAATATAAAGTAAAGTTAGAAACCACTTCAACAAAGGGTAAAGCACTCTTGAAAGCCACAGACACCTGCAAAGGTCAGCTTTAAATTAGAAGCCACTGCCATTTGGGGCACAGGGATGAGAACAATGGGATGAGGCCAAGAAAACTGAAAAGAGACAAAAAAGTAGTGAGAAGAAAAAATAAGGACACAAAGTAGTTTCATATTTTCTGAAAAAAAAATATAGGAGTCGCATCGTTTAGAAGGCCATAAGTTTCTACATTATAAGAAGTCCACCTAATCATAAAATATCCTCAGAAGATGAGAAGATCTTAAAAGATTCAAGGGAGTATCTTCAAATGATGGCAGTTGACTTTGCTACCTCTTTCCAATTCACTACAATTTAGGAGTCTTTCATGGTAACTCCTGGATGCACTAATAAAAAGATGTAACAGAAGGGATGACAAAGAAGTTTGCACCTATTGTTTTTCAGAGTAATTCCTAGAAGGGAGGCTTTCCTGGTGAAGTGCTGGTAAGAACATAGTAGAACAGCCACCAAAATCTGTAATTAAGAATGACTTTACAGATTTGAGATTGCTAAAATATGTCTTAATCTTGTAGTCATTGACCAGTGCTGAGAACCAAAGATTTCATTTTTTGCAAACAGCCTTAGACATGGTTGCTATGTAGTCCAGAGCAATACACTTAGTCATCATCACCTTCATCATACACAGCAAATGCAGATAGCTGCGAATGAAACAGCATTGGTTGCAGCAATACATACCATGAACAGAGAGGAAAAAATATGTTTTTTGAATCTTGATTTTTCCATCACCTGGAAAGTTAGGTCAAGTGTTTTAAAATGACAATTTAAATTCATCTTTAGACATATGATAAATAAACTGCCTTTGAAAGTGGTGATTTACCCAGCAGCTCAAACCAGAGTCCAGCCTCAATTTTCAACACTTCTGGTTTTTTTTTCCATTTCTTTAAGTGCCTCCATATGGATTTGAGGAACTAAGTCCAAGTAATGTTTTAAAATGCAGTTCATATTTATGTACTTTAGGATCTTCTTTTCGTACCGACCACACTTATATTTCTCAGTCTTTATTAAGGTCTTAGTAAAGCTTATGAAATTGCAAATATTATATCATAAGAGCAAGCTCTAACTGGCCAGTCCATCCCTCAGGACTCATTTTCATAGTGACTTCTCAGAATTAACCCTTACAAATTAACCTCTTACATGAGTCACATGAAAGATTATGGCCACACACATAAGTGACTCTGAAAGCCATAAACGGTTGAGTAATTCCTAATAAAAAATTATAGACCTTTTAGATTTTCTAATATTTGTCTCAGGGTCTCTCCTCTCTCCCTTCCTCCCTCTCTCCCTCCCTTCCTTCTTTCAGTCCTTCCATCCATCCTTCCTTGACACAGACAACGCCACCACAGTAGGATCATACTGTAAGTCTACTTTTACAGGTGGGAAAAATATTATAGAGAGATTAACCTACTTTTCAAGGTCAATGTCAGAGTTAGTGTCTATATCTATATCTTCTTGCTTCCATGCCTAGATTTTATGTGATATCCAGAGAGCTACTTCAGCGTCTGCAAAGCTTAAATGGGCCAAAATGAGATAGCGTGCAAATCTTGGTTCATTTATGTTATTTTTCTGTTTTACTTGCTAAGGTTTGGCATTGGCAGAGGAAGATACAGCCCTTCTAGTACACCAAAATTCTGAAATCAAGGGCCAGAGCACCAGGGTTCAACACATCTATGCCAGTTGCTATGAGCTGTGGAGTTGGCAAGTGCGGTCTCCTGACACAAAAGATGCATAGATATTCTATTGCACCTCCAGTCTCTGGACCGAGTGCTTAATTGTGCTGTTCCTCTCTCTGCTGGGGTCCCTGTGCCAATTAAGCAGACTCAACTGTGCTTTTCAGAAATTATTAAAAAAATACTTAACAAAACATCTGTGTGCTTCCTATGCGTTTATTTATTTATTGAATGAATCTCTTTGTTAGACATAGTTTTTACTAATGGCAGCAGACAAACCTTTTCATTTCCTTTTTATACTTGCAGTTTGATTTGCAGGCAATAGAGGAACAGCATATTTGGATTGAGCGGGAATATCTGAAGCCAAGGAAGCAACTTGCACACAGTTCATTTTATTCCTTTGCTTAAAGCAACTCTGTTAGATAAAAAGAGCCATTAAATATGGAGAACTGCACACAACATGTTCAGTACACTGTGCTGAATACAAGAGGCAACACAGTACGCCTCCCACAAAGATCCATACTGATTTTTCAGCTCCATTAAAGGAGCGAAAGATCAGCATGTCTCAGGATCAATCTGGACAGGACAGTCAAGCCCAACCATACTTCTAACTACAAATAAATCCAAGTTGCCTATATTGTTGCGGATCTGAATTTCCCTCAGTCCAGTAAAGGTTCTTTCTGGGATTAACCCCCAACTCCACTCCAAAACCTACCAGATATGTTGACTGGAGACTTATGCGAGTGATATTTTCAGTACATAATAAGATGCTGAGGGACTTTGTGTTGTGAGGACTGATTAATATCCAGTTCTATAAACCTCCCATGAACAGTAGAAACAGAAGAGAGTTCAGCAGGAGAGCTTCACAAACAGCAAGAAGCAGGGAATACACGAGCTAAGAGAAAGATAAGGTATGACTATGCTTTCTGAGTGGCAGCACAAGGTTACCATCACATTCTATGACATATGCTGTAACACTGTATATCATGCTGACCAAACATCAGATTTATCCAAATCTCAGGCTCTTCACTGAATTTATAAATTATATAAATTAAAGCATTGTTTCCCAGAACTTCCTTAGTGTTACCTAGTTCATATTTAAGACAGTTCAGTATAATCTACCTTGAAAAGATAAATCATACATAACTAATTTGCCCAATGGTCTTTCAGAGTTGCTTTTTTTCTCATGGTTTACTCACCTCACCCTCTCCTCCTGTTTAAAAGCTTATTTACACCATTGAGACCACTAGGAAAAAATGCTCACTTCTTACTTTCTCCTTCAGGAACTGAATCAATCAGCTAAGAATATAAATTCCTTAAAAAAATAAAGAATTAAAACTCAAGCAATAACAGCCTAGCCCAGAGTTTTTTAGTTTTGCAATTAACATCAGATAACTAAGCCTTGAGTAAAGAAACTGGTTTTAACCTTGAAACGCCACTTACGGTCAATAACACTGCTATGGATTTTACAACCAAAAAATAGTTTTGCCTTTTTTGGCCTTTAATTACTTTTATGATGGCACTCATGGTGCTTTGTTCATTTAGCAACAGGAGGCAAATCAAAGTTCAATTTTAATGTTTCATAGACTTTACACAAAAGGAATTGAGTCACTTAATAAGTTATGTTTTACAGAGACTATTTTTGAAAACAGTTGTTTCTCTTAAATAAAGCTATTTTCACACAAAATCAACCATATTAGATGTGTTCCTTTGGCATTTGCTGGCTATAATCACTTCATTCTAAATGCGTATTTCATAGAAATTATTCTGGATCATTTAATTGACGTAAATCTGTTAAATCTTACAATAAACTAATCTTAACACAGAAACTGCACTGCATTTTTAAAATTATTATCGAGTGCCTGATACTGCTGTAAGAGCTTTTTGGAACAGATGGTTGTTTCTTGCATGTGGTGCTTTTTCTTCCATTTTATTTTTCCTTTTTTATTTTTTTTTTAATTTTTATTAAGCACATATTGTTGACACTTGAACTGGTATGTTCCCCTTGAATAATAATTCTGGCATCCCTAAAGCAAAGAAAATATCTGAGATTTTTATCCTTATTAACATCCTAAACATAATTTAGTAAACTAAGAAATGTCAAGCATTCTTGTAAATAATGCTAGGTATGGTGGGCTTCATGCTTCTCCACCTCAGCTCTAATTCTGTCTTCTGTGTGTGTTACTTTCTTCAGGTGGGTGCCCTTAGTAATTACAGAGCCAAGCCTGTGCGGCACCGAGTGACCTCAATTACCCTAAGCAACCTAAGTCGTTTGGGGAGTTTCTCAGTACATCACGGGACTGAGTCTCCTAGTTCTCCTTCAGCTATTGCCCAGTGAGCAATCAATGAGATTGCTTGACTGAGCTACTTAGATGGGTAAATATGGAAAGGTCTCCACTCTATACAAAATATGGTACTAAACAATGCCAGCAGGCTGCAAGCTGCTTGCCCCATAGTGAAGTATTTTAGGATTTGGGGTTAGTAGAATAGAGAAAGGTCCAGCAGGGAAAAATAACGTCATACATATTGTCATACATATTCACAACATTTGACGAACCTCTTTGCATTTATCTACTCCCAATTTCAAGCATTTTGTTCACTTGTTTTCTCCATATATCCTGTACTCAGATTTTAAGAACATATATCACTCCACCCCTTTCCAAACTGTTAGGACCATAATCTCTGAATTTACAATATGCTGAACCATTCGTTTTACTCAGAGCCAAGCAGAACAACAGGGATCCTTTTGTTATGGTCTTACCCAGGAAAGGGCGAAGCAAAGGTTTAAGAAATTCCTGTAAATCTTTCAGATTTACAGGTAATCTTTCAGATTTACAGGTAATAAATGCTGCTTACACTTCACTTTACCAGTCTGTTGAGGAGCAGTTTTCATGGGTGTGTCAGGACTTGCTGAAACTTCATGACATATAAAGCATCAGAAGCAAATGAAAAAAAAAAAAAAAAAACCAAATATCTTGAAAGGTCTATATAAAGACAGAATGGGTCCACACAGGTGGAATTACTTCACTTTAAGAGAACGGCATGAGATTATTCTGAGATTTCAAGCTTGTAGTTAAATAGTGACGTACCAAAAATACAGTGAAAATTGCTCCTATCTGAGAAGTTCTGACATCAGTCTTAGCTCTCAAGAAGAAAAAAGCAAAATAGAGCCTAAATTGCCTACTCCCTCTAAACTTAGAACTCTTAGCTAAGATAAGAGTTTTCAAAAACAAGCCTCAAAATCTAAGCATCTTGTCTTTTGAGATTACCAATTTAAATATTGTGTTGATGTCAAAGGGAAAAGTTTTTGTTGTTTTTGTTTGTTTGTTTGTTCGTTTTCCATAAGGATCTACAGCACATGTCATTAGTTATGGTGCAGTGTTAATACCCAACATTTTCTGTCATTTTAGCATGGTCACTTAACCAAAACTGTAAATATTTTGAATCAATGTAAAATTGATGCCTCTTTGCTATACTTTTTTTTTATGTCTGTGAGTATATATACATATATTTGCCTATACACAAAAATGTTAACAGAGAATTCAGGTTGCCTACATTCATTTCTTATGTCTAACCTCCATAAAAAGGTAGTGTGCTAAACCAACTAATACTAACCAGAAATCTGGATTTACAGTCCAGGAATATCATTAATGCTGTCACTATTAGCAGCTGAAGCAATCTCCATTCATATCTGAGCCCATAAATATTGAGAGTCATTCTCCTCTCTAAGAGGTATCTTTAGCTTTCCTCAACACACAGTCTTGGATAGACTTCCAAGAGACCAAAGGAAAACAGGGCTACATGCTGAGGAACATGTTCTGCTTCACAGAAAAGCATGTGCTATTTCAAGGGAGTATCTTCATCTACCCACAAAACCCCATGCTCAGTGACACAGTCAACTCCTTACAATAACACTCAGACACACCGCCTTAATTTTAATCTCAGCTACATTAATATATGTTGCCAACCCCGGTTTTAGAAATATACAGAGCTGATTTATACATAAGTAGAGATATTAAAGATCAGAAAGATTTATTAGGGTTACTCTACCATCCCCCTTACCAGTGCATAATCATTCCCTATCGTATATTTTTTATGGTAATTAGACACTCAGGACTCAATCCTACAGAATGCTAAGTGTTCTGGCCCAGGCCAGCAATTAGGTGTGTGCTTAACTTCCAGTATCTGAGCAATCCCTCAAAAGTTAACTTTAAGGAGGTGAACAATCCCCTCACTTCAAGCACGTACTTAATTATTTTCCTGGATGAAGTCTAGATGCTCGGCACCTGGTAGAATAGACCTAAATCTTTATGTCATCTTTATAGCTCTAAACATCCCAGTGCTCATAGTATCAGTAGGGAACTCAAGCTATTAGCACCCAATGTTTTTAGCAGCAAGCTGGTGCTGCTTTTCACTGAACAAGCCTACATAACATAATCATACTCTTCAAAGCCAGAAGTGGTGAGACCAAAACTTCAACACAGCTAGAAAAAGACATTTGACTGGAAAAATGCCTGTCTAAAGCAAGCTTTATACTTAATCCACTAAGATGCTCCGGTAAATTATGCTTGCTCGTGAGCCTCCTGCTGCCAGAAGCATAATACATCGCTCCAAAATGGTCTGTGTTCTTCCAACTCCACAAGCAAACAAAAGAAACAGAAACAAGGCCAGCCCAGCTGGATGAGGAAAGAAATTAATTACATCAGTGTATGGTGCAGGTGCACGCACCTCTGTCCTTTCTTCTCTTCCTTCTTTCCCCTTTCTCCCATTGCCTGCCATGCCTCAATAAAATAAATCCATGCCTAGATAAAACATGGTGCATTGTACAAACAACTGCAGAGCGAAGAGTTCTACTCTCTTTGGTTTTGGGAGTGCGATGAAAGAATGGGACTGAATCAATATGTTAAAATTGATTTAAACATATGTTTAAATGTCAAAATGTATCTGAATGCCTTTAGGTTATTTATATTACATACACAGAGGAAACATATTCTATCTCAACAAGCACCTCCTAATATTTTAAACAAACACATGAAACATATGGCTGACTCTCTGCAGATGTGTGTGAAGTTTATAATCTTTAATTTTTATTCCAAACACATTAATGTTTCTTACTTCAAAATGACCTGGGTAAAATGTGAAATTTGCTTAAGCTATTAAGAGTAAATCTGTCACACTGACAATTTCAAGCAGTGTCCTTACTGCTAAAAGGGCATATACTGTATGTTACATACAGGCTTAATGGCTATTGCTTTTTACCCTGATGTGTGCAAGTCCTTTACCTCCACATTTATTTATTTCCTGATAAGCAATCAATGTACAAAAATAGAAAAGCCAGATGGATTAAGAAGCTGGTTCTTCACTGATCTCAGTCTAACAAAAAGGGTTTATTGTCATGAGTAGAATCAAATCTACAGTTAGAGGATTTTGTCACTGATGATTGAATAGATCAGTATGAAACAGCTTTGGAACAAGTGCAGCTTGTTTTGTTCCTAAAGGTTAGAGGTCCCACATTCTACTTAAGTCATTGACAGAGACTTATGCAGGGCACTGGAAATTTATGTACATCTTCTTTGCTATAGAAAGATTTAACTGCCCAGCCCCATAGTTGCCAGCTAAAATGGTTACTTACACATGAGCTTTACTTTATCCATGAAAGCAGCAGAACTGTTTGTGAACATAAAGGCAAATGCCCATATGACTATTTGCAGCAGGTGAGCTTTACCCATGCAGTTCTACCTGCAATTGACTTTAATGGGTCACCAAATCACTATGAGCCTTTCACTTTTCATATGTAAGAGACTAGTGGAAAAAAAATATATAACTTTGCATATTGCAAGGATATGTGGGATTGCAGAATTATTTCCCTACAACGACAAGAGAAGCAATTGTCCATTACTGTTGAGACAGAGTATGGAATATTATGCATCTGTGTAATAAATAAGAGTCACTTCCCTGCCCTGGTCACCAAAGCTGCATCAAGAGAACAAACACAAGTCCCATGCCTCTGCAGATGGTCTGTTCCTAAAGATTCCTCTACAATGATAAACAGTAGGGATTACAGTGAAGTATTTAAAAAGAAAATTAAAGGTATGATATGCTTTGGAGAGAGCAAATGATTAAAGATACATTGCTTACAAAACAAAGCACAGGAGAATTTAGTCCAAAGACCAGGAAATGATTCCTAACAACTAAGTCTATTAGAGTGTCAGGGGGGAAAGCAGTGGAAGATCTCATCAGCTGTGTCACTTAAAGCTGCACTAAACAAAGTACTTGTGGTTTACTGTCTAGAGTAATTCTGCATTATCACAGAGAGGGTTAAACAACTGTTGACCCAACAGCTCTCTTCAGTACTTCTCTGATTCTAAGCATCACATGTTATGTAGGTGGAGAGGTAAGGGTCATTGCTGCAGGAAAAAATTAACACTCACAGTGATGTGTCGGATGGTACTGAACACGCTACGTGCAGCTGAAATCTCTGTGAGGAAAATACATGCAGGGCAGATGTGCGGATGACCTTCTAATTTTATCTGTCATACCAGCTATAAAGGGTTTTTACTCAAATAGGTGTTTTACACATTGCGTGAAATCAGCAGCTAGCGGCCTGATCCAGTTCTCGACGCGAGTACAAGCCTACACGAGTACAAGCTTACACGAACTGCAAGCAGAGAAGAGCACTTTCTCCAAAGGCCGTTGTCCTTCTTCAGGCTTCACAGAGATGCCTTTCACAGAATGGAAGGATTTCAAAAGATAACGCAGAAGAGGTGAAATCATTAATAAATCACGAGGAAGAGAGAGAACCAAAACATGAGACTGAAGAAGAATTATAAAGGAAACTCGATCGCAGCGAGTGGAAACCCTTTTAGAGACAGGCAGCTGATACAGAGGGGTTGCAGCCAGACTGGAGCACTGCGTACACCTTATTCCCTGCTGCCGTGTTGCCTTGTGGAGACAGGCGTCCTCTGTTGCTGGTTTGGCTGGCTGCTGGGGCCATTGATAACCACATGAAACCCTGGAGCTCAGTTGAGTCGAGTGCTTTCAGAGCAGCTCGTAGCGGGCTGGAGTCAGGCTGTCTGTCCATTACAACCCACATCGCGAGCACCTAGGGTTTAATCTAAACAAGGGACTTATGACTGCAAGTATATCACTATATTGGCGTATCATATTGACTTTCTGATAATGTTCTAAGCCAGTCGGGTAAGAAAGAGAAAGTGCCACCGGGTACAAATTGTGGCATCAATTCTCTGCCAGACTGATCAATTGAATTTATATATTACCTCCAGCTACGTACTTAAAATCTATAGTTTCACTCCCTCCAGTGCACAGCTCACAGTTTAAGTAATTGCAAATACAAATGAATTTTAAAAGGATTTAGCAGGCTTTAAATTAAAAATGTGTGAACATTGTTGTTTTAAGCACTCTAAATTATTTACTAATATAACCCAACTGATTTACTTTTCTCTTCTGTCTTTGCTTGATTTTTTGATCCCTGAAGCCTCAGTGGGGCTTAAAATACATCCGATAAACTGCAAACAGTATAGCAGTATTTCAACCAATTAAAAAAAAATCTTCAAATTCAGGCTACAGAATAGCTAGCAAATGTCAGCAGTACAAGGATTGTTAAATCCAGCAAGAGACATAAACGAACCAGTAACTTAAAGCACAATCTAAGTGCTTAAAGTTAAGCAGGTGTTTGGGGGCTCTGGTTTATGTGGGCATTGTGGTGATATAACAAGAAGAGAGGACTACAGGGAATGCTAAGTGCATTACCTAAAAGGACTCTGGTTATGAGACACACTTGCTGAGTCTGTTTACCTTAATCAAACATTGCAGCTGTTTTCTTTTTTAATCACATATTATGGATTAATCTGTAAAAAAAAACTTGAGTGATAACATAAGCATCACATCAAAGTAATAAATTAGGTCATTTGAATTGGCGTTAAAATACTGAGCACCATTTAGATTTTTCCATATCTTCTGACCTCAGTCTGTTAATTGTAAAAATGATTCATAAGCTTCTTCAGAAGTGATAAGGGACAAGACTGAATGCACTGAATCGCATCTTCATACAGAAATACTGACAAGTGATTTCAGTGGGTCTAGTCAGGGAGCTGGATCAAGTGCTGGCTCACTTGTTTATGCTTCTCATATGTCAGTATTGATCTATAAACTAGAGAATTTGTTAAGAATAATCTTTAAAAGCAGTTAATTCATCTGCAGAACTATATTCACAATTTAAACTGGTATTATTAGTATCATTATATCCCTGAATAAGGAAATGTGATAAAATTCTTTTTGTTTTCTTGCAGTAAGAAGGGGTAGGTAACTCTATTTCTGTTTGTCCTCACTATTCTTTTATTTAATTTGTTGAATGAGAGACAGAAAAAGAAGCTAATGTATAAGGATTATAGCACAGTACATAAAAACGTAATGTTGGGAAATTTGCAAATAATTGAAGAAAGGATGTTACTGGCTTGAAGAAAACAAAGTTATATTCTCATTATGGGGATAAATACACATCACAAAAGAAATGTTTGTCTTCATTAGTATTGTTTCTTTATTGTCAAGTTATGATCTGAGGTAATTTGAGATTACTTCCTTCCTGAGCAGTCCTGTAGTTTTTATTCAGGCGCATCTTCTATCAAAGTCAACACTATTGTAACCAAAACCTGTCAAAAGGGCTTAGAGTCAGTATCAGTCCTGTTTTAAAACTGCTGTGATGATTATGGTATTCTTGGAAAGCATAAAGCAGAGGGAATTTGCATGTACATCCAAAGTATATCTTTATTCGGAAGCTAACTGCAGGTCCAGCCTGCGTGTAATACAGAAAAACATTTTGTAAAACTGACAGTGAATCGATGAATTAATCACTATGGAAAGGAGTTCCTTAATCAAGATTTCAGTAAGAGTTAACCTTATTGGTTATTGCAGATCATATGGGATGTTCCTATTTTCAGTGTCAAGTATCAAAGGCTCTTTCAAAAGCATACACAATACTAATTTCTCACAGAATTCTCATATTCATTTCACATGGACAATGGATCTGAGTCTGAAAGACAGAGAAATCCTGTTGTTTCATTTGTGTTCATATATTCTACCCTATATCACCATGAGAAAGCTTGTAAGTTTTCCAACCTGCTGTCACCATTTTTCACTCTTTGTGTGCTCCCATGTCTCTCCTGAATACTTCAAGCTGCTGCACAGCCATTAGTGGTAGTGATGGCAGCAACCTAAGCAGCAAATAAGTAGTGAAAGGGACAGAATGCAGGGAAAAGGATAGAAACACTGAGACCCTGCAAGCTTGGGAGGAGGGCTTGGCTTATGGAAATGCTCTTCAGTACTTGGAGCTTCACATTTAGAGTTCACTCTTGCTTACCTGAGTGAATCTACCATCTCTTTAAACTTAATGAGATTTTGAAAACAGTAGGAATGACTTGTTAATGGTTCAAGGAAGCTTTTGCACTATAAATGAATGTGAATCTACGAAGAATTAGCTATCCTGCAATAGCTTTCTCTTCCTGCAATGACACAATCCTTTCAGGATAGGAGTGATGTACCAACAAGGAGATTATTTATATGGGAAAATACTGCAGAGAATCTGCGTGCTCTGAATTTACACCCTAGCTTGCTTCCCAGGAGGTTTCCCTTTATGGACTAGTTTTCAGGGTTTGTGAAATCAGCACTGTACTCATTGGGCAATTTTTCTTGGTTTGATTTGCAATAAGATGTCACATACTTAATATTTACAGACATGTTTCTGTAAATATTGATTCAAATAACAACTGAGACAGCTGGATTTAAAAGATTCTACTGAAAGAATAAGTTTCAGGATGGTTTTTATTAAACTTTTTTTTTTTCTTTTCCAAAAATCTGGGATTGAATAGGAGGTGATGTTTTTGTAATTAACATTTTTGGAAGTCTTTTCTGAACACTTTTTTGAAGAGCGTTTTCAATTTGATGATGGTTCTTTAAAAATGGTAAGGCAGCCCAATGTTTCAGAAGGGAACTGCAATTATTTGATGATTTTTTTTCCCTCCATTATCAAAGCAAAAGCATAAATGCAAACCCTGAAGTCAAGGGTATTGCATCAAGAGGCAATAAGCAACAGAACTGGATACTGTTGCCATGTTCCTGGTTCCTTTGCACAGTGGCACAACCAGTCTCCATAATATATGGGATATATAAAGAGGATATATGGAGTGCTAGAAGCATTCATGGAAGAAACCACAGTCTTTTTAACCACTTTGTCCTCTGTAGGTGAATTCCTTCCTGAGCTATGCAAAATGTAGTATAGCTTGAATGTGATGACTGCATAGAGTTAACTTCCTGATACAGAAAGAAATCACAGCATTTTAAAGAGTTTAAAATTTTCCTCCTCCTTCCCTAAAAGAACCCCATCAGTATCACTGATTTAGAGATTGCTCATATTACTAGCATTACAGTATTACTATTTGGATATAAAACAATTCATCTTTGTTTTCCTTAGAGAAAAAAAAATCTGTTCAAAGAAAATCTTAAGGAAGCAGCCTGACCTGTCTGGTATTAAAGGCTTGTTTGACAAAATAAATTTGTAATAAACACACAGAAAACAGGAGACATGCCAGTTGGAATGATAGAAAATCATGTCGAAGAGATAAATGGATCATTAAAGAGAAGGTACTTGAATTTTCATTACAGATCGCTACGCAATCACTAAAGGTTTCTGAACTTGTCTGGCTTGTTGATCTTGTGTGCTCCTCCTACCTCTAACTGTTATGCTTAATATCCATATTTTCGCATACCTTTTTGAAACCTATATATTTCATCTTCTGAAGGTGTCATTAAAAGCTCTTTGTAGCCATCAGAATTCATGAATTTTGATATGCATTGGCCTGAATGGTGTAAGAAACTGTTTAGTGAGTAATAATGTGAACATCATACCTAATGATTCAGAACCTCCATGACATAAGTGATGGTATTTTGGTGAACATATGGATTTTAACTAGAGCTTGGCAGCGCAGGACCCTTGTTTAGTTCAGCTTGTTAGGCTGCTGGGGAAACTAAATCAGAGGGATGAGCGAATTATTAGTCAGGATTTTTCCCTTTCTGACGACTTATAAGCAAAATGATACTGGAAGGCATGAGATCTGGATTTTAGTTATAAACAGGAGCCTGGCTTTCTGTTTCTTGGTTTTTTACTGTGGTAAAAAAGGAAAAATAATTTTTGCTATGCACCTAACTCCTGCAGCACACCGAGGGCTTAAATACTCTGAACCCAGCTGTCATTTACTGCTAGGCCCCATAAAAGCTGGCCTGAACAAACGAAATGAAGGCTGGTTCTCCTGTGTTTCACATACAAGATGAAACATGGATTCATTCCTAGGAAGTGCAGAACTGGTATTATTTAGTCTTGTAGTAAATAGACAAGAAAGGAGCTCAGTAAAGGGTAGATCAAGAAATACTTGGGATTTCTACTGATTTTAAGTTGCAGCAACATTTGTATCAGCAGACTGCCTAGATTTAACGGAGATAAAATTTTGACCCAAACCGGTATCTCCTGTCATCAGCATGAAAGCGCTGGGATAAGCAATGTTCTGCAGTTATTAGTGGAAACTTGCCAGCCCAGAAGAGAATCAGTACCCCTGCCTGTTAACCCTGAACTCATGGCTCAACTTAAGAAACGGAACAAATTACCAGAAGGTAATAGGAAACAAATTGATTCCCCAGACCAAAACAAACTGCAGTCTCCAGACACAGTTCGCAGACTTGCTGGTTCCAGCTTTTAAAAGGGACGGTCCCTACTTTTATCCTGGCAGTCCCTTATTTTTCTGTCTGTACCATCTTGTGACAGTTAAACCACAAAGAGGAGAAAAAGATGGTTTATCACTAAATCTAGCAGGTAGAGCTACGCTTATGAACCCTTCATGTATAAACCTGTATGAGTTGCAAAATCACTCAGTGGAATATTACAGGTACCATCAAAATTGCATTAAATCACAACACATTCTGCTTTCCTTTCCTTTTGGTGGAGGGAAAAGAAGAGAATGGGTTTTGTTGTTGTTTTGTTTGGGTTTTTTTTTCCCTGAATACAGCTGTCTTAAATAGTTTGGGAAGACACAGCAAATCAATGGCACTAGCACTAGTTCTCTAGAAACAGAAATATCCTATCAGAAAATAGTTGCTCTCAGATAAAATACACACATCCTAGTAAATAGTAACATACACACAACACAGGACAGAAGAGCTATGCATATTAAAGCATTAGACTTCGATTAGCTCATAATTTTCCATTTCCTTTTGTTTAGCAATTATATTCAAAATTACTATTTGCTGTTAATGTTTTATCCCAGAAATGGCTGGTGGACGGTGTAGTCTCTGTATATACCCAACATATTGATTTATATTTCAGAATGCTCTAGAATAAACAATGAACTGTTATTACATATTATGATAAAAGAATATCACAGGGGGATATTCAGTGACAGGGATAGTCATTCCTACTGATAGACATTTGAAAAGTAAGAACAGATTAAAGCCTTTAAAACTGATAAGGAGTCTAGCAAACAAAAAGAACTCTAGCAAACAAAAGAATAAAGAAAAGCAAGAAGTCAATCTTACTATAAGTCAGCTCTAGAATATTTTTTTTCATCTGCTTTAGGGACACTACTTGCTCAAGGAAGACTAGACGAACGTGGCCTTGCATGTCTTAACTAGAAGAAAAAAGGAGGTATTGTTGCTTAGCACTTTTATGTGCTTTTCAGCTATAGATTCCAAAGTGTTTATAAAGCTTCAGAAATATAATTATCTCCATTTCATAGCTGAGGAAATTGAAAGGCAAAATTAAGTGGTTTGCTGAGGGCCACACAGTGAATCATTTGAAGAGCCAAATTGTTACTGTAAATCTCCGCACCTAGGCAATGATTATGCTGCTATGACTCAGACAAGATATTATTCTGGAACATCAATTGCTACTGAATAACCAGTGTCACAGACTGGCTCCTACACGCTCTTTATTATATAGTTATCTGGACTTCTTAACTTGTCTCCGTTGCACTCAGCATGAAAGTAGGTGCTCTTCAGAATTAAAACAAACAAACAAAAATCTTTCCAAGAGGCAGCCCGCTTACAGATCTGGAAACCTCTTCCTAGATGTGTAGAAGTGCTGCTTAAATTTCTAAACACATTTGCACTGAATTTGCATCCAGACTCAACAGTCCTCTAAACATGACATTGATTTTTTTTTCCCCCTCACACTGGCTCAAGGATAAAGTTCTAGATGATTCTACCATGATTGCATTAGCATCTCTATTCTGAAAGACAAAGGAATAAAGTGATTTTTTCCTAACCACCCAGTAAATCAGTTTGCGGATGTACTTCGAATTCACCTAGAAATTTAAAGTATGAGCAGATCCCATCATTTGCAATCTGCTTTCTCTAAGCTATCACACTGCTGTGCCTATATAATCTTCAAATATGATATGAGCAAGCTCTGTTTGTATTTCAAGCCGGCCAGAAACTGGCTTATATAGTCTGAGATATTCTGTCCTATATTTGACCAACATTTATACACTTAGGCTGATTGCCGCAATTCATAGCTATTAGCCAAGCTGGACTTGCGACCAGCTACAGAAAACTGGAGACCTATGAGAGTTTGTCTTAAAGACAGATAACTCCCCAATGATGCTGAAGAAGCTGCTAATACAAAAGTATAATCTGGGTCTAGCTCCCTTCTAGCACAAGGGAATTTGTGTACTATCTTTTATGTCAGATGAGTTTAGCTTGTTACTTCACAAGTGCTGCTAGAGAGCTGTGTTGGTTAGGTGCACAAACAGGAGCTGAGCATGCCTGATATTTGTCTGTTGTTGCAGGTCCTGAATGTTTGTTCTTCTGAACATGGGCCACGTGTACATATATGTCAAATAACTTGTCAAGAGTGCTGTTGTGTTCTGCTAACATCAGATGCTGTAATATGTACATGCTCTTGTGAGTCTTCTGCTAACAGGAATGTCCACATGCAATATCTTCTATGCTAACAAACAAGCACATGTCTTTCGGCCATAGAACTTATGCCGTTTAAGCAATTTAACAATGACTTCTCACTCAATGCCCTGTATAATCTCAAACAGATATACTAAATATTTGAGAAATGGTTTTCATACCACTAAAATGCAGCTCAACCTGTTAAATGAAACTAGGCATATCTATACAATACATTAGGATAAGACTTCATAGAGAATACAATAGCCAGGTAATATGTGAGCTAAATCAAATGGTACAGTTCAGAAGGTATTTTGTAGCAGTTTTGTCCCAGCAAGGAGCTGTCATGTTGAAAATTCCTTCCTCAGGATGAGATTCATAGCTAAAATCTTTCTAATAACTTTTACTATTTCAAACCCTCATGGCAATTTTACTAAGATTATCTCATGTCCTACCCATATGTCAACCATGCCCATTCTGTTGTCTCATATTCCCCTTCGGTTTAAGATGGATGTATCATTCTCCACTTCCAATTTCAGGACTGCTGCAGAGTCCACAGCTGCTGCATTTCACCATAGAAGCGGTACATTTTAGCAGTAAAAACAGATCCTTTTGACAGCACTGCAGAAAATTCCTCTAAATATTTTCTCAAACAGTAACTGAATACTTTTTGTTGCTCTTTCAGTCCACAAATATTTTTCACAAACATTTTTAAAAGGAATTTTTCTCTTCACAGATTTATAGACTCCCCTACCCAAAATATCCTCACTGCGACAATCAGCTTAGACTATAGGTGTGCATTGGTAATAGAGCTTATTTTTTCCAGAGGACCTAAAGATGCCAAGCTACAGTGAATTTAACACTTCTTTCAAAGTTTATTCTTATCTTTAATTATCATTTCTATAGCAAACTATATATGTTTCACAAGGTAAATTTTTTTAACTTCCTGAATACTTCTGCAAAGCAAAAAGCCCCCAACTGTCAGGTGCCTTTCCATCTGTTCACATAAATATGTATATAAACTTTTGAAGTAAATCACACTATAAAGCTCATTTCCCAGTTTCTTAAATAATTCTGGGGCCCTCCTTTCAGCTTTGTCCTGATAATTTCCATCTTCTTCTTAAAGCGAAGGTCCAATGTAGGATGTGGTCTTTCCTCTGTGAGGCATAGCAGTGAGGCCTATCTCCCCTCTTATGCTTCTCAGCTCCCATTTTATTCACCTAAGGATGAACTACAGTAAGAGTTCATCTTCAGTAATCATCTCTGAGGACTCAAAGTCCTTTTCTGAGTCACTGTTCTCTGCTACTGTTTCTCTGAATGTACCTCCTAAATGTATTACTCGACTTTTGGGGGCATTTAAATATAATTTTTTTTGCTCTTAACCATTAGCCAGGCAATTCAAATCAGTCTACAGCAGTAGCTTGTCTTTCTCATTGCTGTACTTTATCCAGTTTTGTGTTCACTGAAACCATATCTAAATGTTTAGCAAAAACACTGAGTAGTATTGGATCAACTCATGATCCATGGGTAGTACCACTAGCAGTGCTGTTTCTTCACCACTGATGTTTCTTCATTAGCGACTGCACTTTAAGATCTGTCACAAAGGTAGTTTTTAATCCACTCAATGTGACTTTTTAATCCCATATACTGCATGTTGTTATAGATTGCTTCGGGCTTTTTGTTTGCTTGCTTGCTTTAAAACAAGACAGTATATACTTTTAAAGAAAGTAATTGTGAGAAATCCTTATATGCAATAAAGGCCAGAGACAGTGCTGTGTTTGTACCAATCAAATGAGTACTTTACAATATAAGCTAAGACCAAAAAAAGTACATTGTTGAGCCTGTTTTACATGACTTGGGGACAGAAGTATTTTCACTACTATGATAAATCTATGGAGTTAGGTGTCTACAGGACAGCAGAACAGAAGTGAACCTCCTTTTCCTACATCTGAGCTGCTGCCTAAATTTAGCTGCTCGGCTAGTTTCTTTGAGACTCTTTGGTATAAAATAATCTAAGCCTGTTGATTTGAAAATGTTTAATTTTAGCAGTTTCTGCCTTACCTCTCTCTTTGTTACAGATGGCAAACTTTCATTTCCATCCACAACATCATATGGGAGGGATACATCCTCCTGTTTCATTCCAAGTACAGAACAGAAATATTTATTAAACATTTCTGCCTTTTCTGCGTCATTATTTATGATTTCCACCATCTGCATCTTCAGAGGAACTGTATCTGACCTAAGATTCTTTCTGATGCTAAAATGTTTTTAAAATGCCTCTGTGTTGATTTAACCATATTGAATATTGATGTTTAACTGAGTCTTTAGTTTCTTGTATCAGTTACTTACATGTTTCAGTGTATAACTTACCCTCTTTCCAATTCTTCATATACCATTACATTTTTACATCTCTTCTAAGTATTTTAATCAGAATATTTTGACTAGTGATTTTTTTTTTTTTTTTGTGAAAACAGATTAAATCCTTGAACTGTTTTTCATTAATAGTTCACAATTAAAAATTACATTCCTGCTCAGTTAGGCTACCTGATTCAAACTTTGATAAACTGCCTGTCTAAAATATCAAAATTTAGCCATGCCTCCTTTGTGTTTGATATAGCTCATATTCATGAAGTAAATGTAACCAGATTGTGATCAGAAGTCCTCAGCTGCTCTTGTTTGGTGGTCATGGTTGGGCGCAATTATCTTTTTGGCCATCACAATGATGTTCAGTTTTGATTTTCACCATGAACGATGAAGCAGTTTCTGTGTTCTGAGATTATCTGCTATTATTTCTAGAAGCTCTACAGAATCCTAATACTGGCAAAACAAAATCTCAGCAGACATCCCTCACTTTAAACTTACCTATGATAGATAGTTAAGGGTCTTTTCCCATGCTTATGGAGAGAAGCTTAAAGAATAGGCCATCTCATTGTCAGCAATGTTGTTTTTCTCTATACCACACACAAACACACACAGTTTATCTGATCTATAGCCACAATTTAACCAGAAGTAGCATGTTCCTTTTATTTGACTACTTTTGACTCTTTAAGATGCAACAGTCTATTTGATGTAACAGCCTCCAATGCCTTCTCCTGATTTATTCTCATGGATAAAAAATAATCACAATAAGATTCAAGTGTTATGACATATTTTTCCAAGTTTCAGAAATACCAGCTATATGGTATTTCCTCTTATATATGAATACTCCTGCTTCTGCCGATTTGTAACCTAGTTGCATAACACCAGCTTAGAAATTCTTTCACAATGTTTTTTATTTTTATATGCCCTTTCTAATACTTGTTTCTGTCACATTTCTGATATCCTGGTTATAAATTACACAAATATACACACACACTTACCACAACTTCCCTTTACCATTACTACATGCTTAGTTTAATGCCCTTCTGGCTATGTTAGCTCATTTTTCATTGATCGGCATAGCTCCTACTGAGATGGTCAACAGAATCCAATAGTTTCCCATCCCTCTGGTAAATGTCCCCCCAGAAATCTTCAACAACCTGTCAAGTGATGCCTGACAGAATACTGGTATCCGCCTGGATCCTGCTAAAGTGAAATCTCACCTAATCTTGACTTAAATTCCTTCATCTCTGCTCTAGAAAATGAGAAAAATGTTATCCTCCTACTTACTTGAAATGTCCTTGCCTTTCTTCTTACTATGGAATCAACAAATCCACCAACATGCATATGCTGCTAAAGATACGTTCACTGGCTTTTCTGTCTGGTCTGTTTTTTTGTTTTGTTTTTTGTTTCTTTTTTAAACAGTAGGTGATCATCTAAAATAATCAACAGTAAATAGATAATGTATAAACAGTAACCATGTGAAACAGCTTGCAGTCAATCCATCGGCTGAAATCTTTGTCTAAACTATTAATCAAATAACTTCAGATGATGAACAAAAGAATCCAAGTCTGCACTTGGATAATTTGCAAACAGGAAAAAAAGGAATAGATTTGTCAAATTAATTATTCATTATAAGTAGTTCAATCAGACCTATCCCTTTTTATCATTTACATAGGTTTTAAATTCTTAAAGTGTTTTGGGAACCTCAAGGAGTAAAACTTGCTATAAATGCTTAATGCACTGATCATTTATATATGCCACTGTAAATGTACAAATATACTTTACTTAGCATTGAATTAGGCAGTAGAAACCATGAAAGCATGATTACAACACCTTTAGTTCTCAGGAAAGGGAGAAGCCTAATGTTTTTTTCGTACAGACTGAAATATGAACTGAGTTTGTGCGGTTGGAAGATTACTGCTGCAAGCAAGCAGCACACACAGCTTATAGAGCCACTGGCACTGTGTTCGTACCAGGGCAGCACGCCAGCACTGAGAGAGACGTAATTGCCACACTGCAGTGCAAGAGCTACAGTGGGGGACTGATGTTGAGAAACACTGAACAGCAACTCCAAGCAGAATGAGTTTTTAGCAACTTTTAAAGTTAGGATACTGTCCCACCATACTCCACTTGGTAGGTCAAGTAGAATCACAGAAGGCACAGAAGCAATGAGAAAAATGTGTGTGAATACACAGCTTAGATCAGTGTGCATAATTTGAGGTGGGATTTGATTTTTCCAAAATATCTCTGCTTTCTGACAATTTAGTACAGCAAATGCAACAGAATAGAGCACATCCTGACAGCTTGGTTCATGTTGTCTAGCACTGGACTCCACATCCAGTCCTACCAAAACCATGAAAAGGCTAACACCATGCACCCTATGTATTATCATCAGAACTATTTACTAAATTCACATAATTTAATGTAATTAGTGAGATTGGTAACAGACAAGATTTTGAAGTCTAACAAGTACCTAAAAGACCAAAGCAACACAATAGGATTTTCATTTTTAGATCTTTCATAGCACCGGCATTTAGCTACTTAGAGGTTTGGTTTTCAAAACTGAGTAAATTTGACAAAGAGTCGTCTGAAGAAAATAAATAGAAAATACTATGAAGTCATGTTTACAATCACTTTTTTTTAAAAAAAAAACCTCAGGCTGTATTAAGTATGCCACATCTCTTCATCTCTTGTGATACAGTACGTAAGCAAAGCAGTATTAAAATAACTTTTAATGAAAAAGAAGCCCCCTATTTTGGGGTTGAACATCCGTTATCAGTTCAGGCAGTGAGCACTCAGTTCAATATTTGGGTTGATAATTTGCAAATTCAATGCATAGAAAATTCTGCTCCAGAGTTGAGGTTAATTCATTCTTCCTTGGATGTTTTGTAGTCAAATGGAATCAACATGTCCTCACACATTACTTCACATCCTCTTACTTCCAGCTTACTAAACAGCTTTTTGGACAGTGCTGAAGGATATAAAGTTAACATGGGATAAAACAAGAGGTATAAATAAGGCAGGTAAGAGAAACATGCTTTAGATACTAGTCTAGATACTACTACTTTTCATCTCTGTGCAGCATAAAACAGTAAAAAAATCTACAAAGGATCCATAGTGAGAGATACCACAGTTTGAATTTATTTAACGTTGTAACAGTAGCTAGTAGCCCTGCTTCACAAAAAGAAGACTGCAATGTCTTACATGTGGTATTGGAAGAAAGCTTTCAAAAGCCTTTAAAGCAGGAAGAAATATCTTTCATTGTCAAATATTTAATCTGCAGCATACGGTTTCATGTTTGTTGCTGTTGTTGTAGCTGTTTTCAACACAGAAACACACCTAGATCTCTAATAATACTACTCTATGATATGTCTAATGAGATGGTATCAGGGTAACTAACCCATTTGTATTATTAAAAGGAAAGTATCCTCTGAAACAATTCACGGTATCTAGCAATGCTCAGTATTTGAAAGAAAATGGGAAGTCAGTTGCTACCTCATTTGGGATGCTCCTTGACTTTAGTAATTTGGCTGTGGCAAAATGGGATTAGTCTGGAACACTATGACTATGGAAGAAAAAATACATTTCCACTGTAAGTTTGACAGTAAAATATCAATAATAGCACTTCCAAGTAGAGCCCTATTGAAGTTTTTCAGTGGCCTTTGAATGAGGCCTGAAGAGTTTGCCATCTACAGATTTCAAAGCCCATTAGCAGCAAAAATGTGAGCGAGGTGGAAAATTGTAGGGGAATCCAAGGACTGATCAAGTTATCCCCTCTCCTGTTCTACAAAACACTGTAAGTTAGTAGCAAATTCAAGAATTTTGAACTCCCATTCCTGGCCTGGTCTTTATCCCTATTAACCTGTGTCTGCCTCATTAACAGTTAACAACTCTCCACAGCAGAAGTTCGGGCAATGAGGGAAGGGGGGCTGGAGAAGGCAGGAGTGCTTTGCACCTCACCTGTAAAGTCTGCAAGGCTCATTAAATCAAGAAGTCCCATTCTTTAGCAGGTTATCTAAAGTTTCCTACTTTCCTGAACCCTTTTCTTTCCTTTTCCTTTTCCCTTTCCTTTTCCCTTTCCTTTTCCCTTTCCTTTCCTTTCCCTTCCTTTCCTTTCCCTTCCTTTCCTTTCCCTTCCTTTCCTTTCCCTTCCTTTCCTTTCCTTTCCTTTCCTTTCCTTTCCTTTCCTTTCCTTTCCTTTCCTTTCCTTTCCTTTCCTTTCCTTTCCTTTCCTTTCCTTTCCTNTCCTTTCCTTTCCTTTCCTTTCCTTTCCTTTCCTTTCCTTTCCTTTCCTTTCCTTTCCTTTCCTTTCCTTTCCTTTCCTTTCCTTTCCTTTCCTTCCTCTCACTCCGAGGAATCTCCTACTTTTCTCCGGAATGGTGTTTCACAGGATAGACTGTCACTGATGATTAAAAGCTATGTCACCATTGACCTTATGTACAGCAACATTATTCACAGATAACTGATTCCCTGAGTACAGAGAAGCCTTTTGTGACTATAGAAAAATGAGATTTTAACATTTTACATAGAAATTAAGTTTAGTCTATTCATGCCCCATCATGGTTTGAGCAATACTTGATTTCAACACGTCAAAGAAATAATAACTCCCATATATACTTCCTGTGCACATACTAAATTTCCAATATTATAAAGTTGCCAGGTCTCAGGTTCATTCACCAGCTTAGGAACAATAAAATACAATTAACTATTGCAAGTGCTCATCTACGTAAAGCCTGCATCTCTTAAATGAGGCTGAATATGGAACAAAATAGTTGCACTTTGGCAGGTGGCTTTCAAAGTGGTCAGGCTGAGTTTTGGCTCTTTCTCTGGAATTAAGCTTCTATTTTTTTTTTTTTTTTTGATGAAAGAAGAGAGTTTTATTAAAAAAATCCATGTGGGAGGTCTCTGATTCTTTCATGCAAAATAACAAATGGCATCAAATATTACTCTGCATGTTTCTCTTAAAGCCTACTCAAAATTTTCAGCCCTTCCAGTCCATGTCAATACAAACTCCTGACAGCTTTTCTCTTATGAGCTCATTCATACAGATTTCACATACCCAAACCTGCTGTCCACACAGGAAACAAGACAAATGCCCTATTTCAGACCATAGCTGTTTTAACACACTCTACCCACCTTTCTAATATAACAACAGAGAGGTAATGACAGAATTATGCAATAATATTATGTCTGGTACAAGCATCTTCTAATACTCAGGAATCTCTTCCCAAGATTACAAAACTTAAAGGCAATAGGAGCATAATTTCCCTCTCTAAATGAAGAGAACATCTGAGAAACTTTCTTGGACAATATAATTTGGGTGTTTTCAACATCGCTTATTTTATTTCACAACAAACTTACATTTTATCACATGATTGCTTTCCCAATTATAGTGCAAAATAAAAGGCATCATCAAATAGTTTAATAGGTGCAGAGGAAAATGTAGTTTTGTTCATCAAATGATGCAGAAAATAATGTGACAACAGAAAAATCTGTGTGTCGGGATGGGAAATTATTAGTATGGAGTTATTTATCCTATATCTCCTCACTGGAAGCAAGGGAGAGCGGGCCCCTGGGTTTGATCATTACTATTTTTCTGATAAAGTGTACTTTGGGACAGAGGGAAGATTTCCTCTTCCAGGCAGGGTCTGCAGTCCTCTCAGTAAGTGTGCAATCTCAACAGTTAAAAGGCAAACCTCATTTATCCATAAAACAAAAGTCCATGCTTAGGCCACAGGGTAGGAGATTCAGAGAAGGAAAAAAAAAAGCCCGAAGCTATTCTGGAGAGAACTATTTGTATCTTTTTTTACCACAGTCTACTCGGACATACACTAATATAATTTTAAAAGGTCTGTATGCGTGTATCAGCGCCTTAGATGCTGCACCGATAAGTAGCTCGTGGTGATTTTTAGATTCCCTTCTCACGCGTGGACTAGCAATTGCCTCTATTTGTCCGGTATCACTAAAATAAAATAAAATAAAATAAAATAAAATAAAATAAAATAAAATAAAATAAAATAAAATAAAATAAAATAAAATAAAATAAAATAAAATAAAANTAAAATAAAATAAAATAAAATAAAATAAAATAAAATAAAATAAAATAAAATAAAATAAAATAAAATAAAATAAAATAAAATAAAATAAAATAAAACCACTAATCTATTTTAAAGCAGAGGCCTGGAACAAGGCACGCTGCATGGAGCGGTAGGTCTCCGCCAAATGCCGCGGCGTGCTCGTAGGGGCCGGAACCCAGACGGCGCAGGGCAGGTATGTATTATTTATGTCTGCCTCTCTATATGATTACCTCCAGTTAACTCGAAGCCTCTTCTCAAACAGGGGTTGCCTTCGCCTCGCTCGCCATTGCAGCAGGGCCTCCCGCGCCGGCCCCGCCGCGGCAAAGGCGAGCGCAGCCCCCCGCTCTAATCAGCCGTCTTTAAGGCAGGGCTAAGTGGGCTCGGTGGGGGGAAGGAGGCTTCGGCGGGCCCCTCCAAGCTTCTCCTTGGCGCTCGCAGGCCGAGCGCGCCCCGGCCTCCGAGAGGCACCGCCGAGGCGCTGACACTATGGCCACGGGTTATCATTATCATCCTTTTTTTTAAAAAAAAAAAAAAAAAAAAAAAAAGGCAAAACGGATCGATCGCTGCCGAGTGCAATGGTGCTCCGGGGCATCTCTCTCTCTGCTGGGGAGCGCTTGACCATCGGGTATCATTAAAGAGGGGCGGCAAGGAGGAACGGGAGGCCTAGAGGGAGGCAGGGAGAGCGGCGGCGGTGGAGCGGGCGGCGAGCGGCGGCCCCTGCTCCACCTCGGCAGCTCCTCTCCCTCCCGGACCCCGCTGACCTTTCGCTCAGAAGCCAGCTGGAGCCGGGAGAGATTTAATTGAACGGCTTTCCTCGCGTGCGTGTGGGGTTTGGGTGATGGAGGATGCAGCGCTGGAAAGGCAGGAGCAGGCGGAGAGGAGGGAGAAAGAGGAGGGGAAAAAAAAGAAACAAACAAAACACATGTGACTTTGGATGACCTCCAAAAGCCAGTTGCCCCCCTCTCCCCAGGCCAGTGCCAGGCTCCAGAGGGCAGGGCGGCCCCGGCATTTCGGGGAGCTGTAGCCTCTTCCCCGCAGCCATGGCCGCCGCTGCCCTCCCTGCAGCCAGTGATGGCGGCTGAGCCAAGATGGCCGCCACCCGCTCAGGTGCCAACAGCGGCCGCCATGACGGTACCCACAAGGGTCCATCCACGTTTGTTGCCTCGTCTGCCGGAGGAGAGGGGCTTTGCGAGGGCATGGGCACGAGAAGGCCTACAAGTGTTTTCCCTTGGCTTTCTAAGCCCCACGATTTGCCTCCACTGGCGGATGATAATGGCGGGTAAATAAAGCCAGAGGAGGCCCCTGCCAGCGAGAGCCAGTCCCAGCACTCGTTTCATCCCGCGTTTCGCCTTTTCCCTTCCTTTGTTTGCTCCTGTAAGTCGGCACGGGCACAGCGAACGCCACCGCTCGCCGCCCCCTTCGCCACCCGCCTCCCCCATCTCCGCTCTCCTTCCCCCTCGCGATTTTAACATAAGTAAAAAGGCGCGCGCGAATCTCGGCTGAGTTAAATGGGTGACAGGGGAGATGGAAAGGAGGAAATTCATCCCTTCTTGTCTTTGAGAGCAATTTAATTAGGCCCAGGCCCCTGGTGAGCGGGTAAGGGGAAGGCTGAGGATTGGCTTGTCTGGGCTTCCTCTGAAGGCAGAGGCGGCCTTGGACACACATACAGAGAGAGGATTTTTAAAGGATCATGTAAGAAGATCAACAGATAAGCAGCTAATTTTGTGTACTTAGGGAGCAAATGAGTGCGCGCGCTCCCGCTGGAATAGCCAGCGAGATGGGATGAGAGGAAGGAAAATAAGGAGGAAGCAAAGGAAAGATCTTAAAAGTATTTCACTATTACTGCTGATTGCCAAAATTAAAGATTTATACGGCTTGATAGGGTACTCTGGCTGTGGCTCTCACAGCAACTGTGCATGTGTACATATATCTATATACATACATATATAGATATAGATTTTTTTCTCTATACAGCTCAGTTATTTCAAGAATTTTCATCAGAAAACCACTTTTAAACTAATTGGAGTCTGTGGAGAGGAAACCTCATTTTTGGTTCAAATGAATTTTCTGAAAATGTCATTTGATTCGGGAAATATGACTGATCTGCCCGATTTCTTGATAAGAAATGAAATGAGCCGTTGTCCTTCAGGATATCATAGACTTGAAATGGGGGATTTTATGGTTAATGCCATCAGATAGAAGTGTCCTACTTTGAAAGGAGAAGTCCATCAGCCCCAGGGAAAGGCTGAAGCCTGAATTTCCTTTCTAAATCTGCAGCTGCAGTTAGAGCTGGCGCACAGCACTGATAGATTTTTTTTTCACAAGCAATAATTAGAAAATAAACAGCAATAAATAATCTGATGATTATAATAAAAAAAGTTAATATTTTTCTATCCCTCCATTTTAATTCATAATTTTTCCCCTCAGTGGTGTGGTCAGTGCTGATCACAAAGCCTAAAATTAACCTATGGCATTACAATATATTTGAGCTTAATTATCTTACATAGAAGAAGCCTGGTTTTAGAGATGGTTGACTTCTTACTGCAACACATAAAGGATCTCTTGGATGTCAGTATACAGAATTACCTCAATTTTTCATATGGAAAAAGTGAGAAAGACAAGATAAGTGACTTTCCCAAGGCCAAAAAAGGAATTAGTCAGAAACAAGCAAGTCCCTCAAAGTCCTTGCTGGAGGGCTGGCGACATTAGTTAGTTTATCTTCTTCACAGCAGCATATAAGCAAATAGAAATGGAGTCATATGGATAAATATATCAGATCAGGAACAACAAAAAAGGCAAAGAGAGAAGACCAAATATGTATAAACAAAGACTCAAAGAAGCTGGATCAAGATAATATTGCAGGAGCAAGTCTTAAAGCAAATATTAAGAAGGAAGTGAACTGAGTCAGATTTCTGACAGACCTGATCAACAGGTTTTTTTGCAGAGCTTTCCAAATCTGTGAAATCTGGATCTGTGCTTCCAGGCACTGAAGCTTAGGCTTTCAGTTCTAGCCCATTTGCCCTCCTGCCCAGTCTGTGAATGTACAAGGCTTAGACACTCAGCTTTCTCGCCACAAACTTTATGGCCAAAACCCTGTTGACTTTGATAGAAGCATAAACAGGCCTTCACAGAATAACAGATATTTTATGGTACGATCTATGAAAACCTATGATTTGATTAGCTCTTTGAAAGAAGATTGGAAACTACTGCAAGTGAGCAGAGGTTCAAGTTTAGGATGCCATACAAAAAGCATACAGAAGGAAAGAGAAACAGGGAAAACACAGGTGTTCATATTTCACAGTCAAGAAATCTTTAAGACGACAACAATATGTTTCATTTGATATAGGTTTTTACCATTGCACTATCTTTTGTTAGGGGTGGAAAAAATTACCAATTCTTTTACTGACACTACTAAACTGATTTCTCTGTATACAAATTCACCTCTCAATTAGTGGCCGGACAGGCTGTTTCTTTAAATGCACAGAATGGAAGCAGCAAGATGATGTACTACCCTAACCTTTTCCCTGTTAAATGGAAACAAATGGGCCTTTCTGTGATGCATCACTGATTACTCTCAATGCCTCTTTGTATTTCAAAATCCTGTCATGTTACAGCTTTGCCAGAGGTCTTGCAAAAAAAGAAAGAAATCTAAAATGAGCTAGAAACGTTTTACTCTTGCCTAAGCTACAGGGCAGTGCACACTTTGTGTTTTACACCGTCTTACGGCTCCTTGACAACATCTGTAAGCATAGATGAGACAGAGCTGAACAGTGATCAAGAGGAAGACAAATCCAGGGACTGTTGATTACAGAGCTGAGAGAGTCCTGCAAAACTCTCCAGCTCCAAAGCCAGTACACCTTCATCTGCCCTGCCTAGCGTGAGGCCTGGACTGCTCCATACTGTCTTTCAAGCAAATGCTTTCTACAACTACCCCGAGATAGCAGGGGCAAAAAGAGTGGGGTAGCTTCTTTCCTGATGAGTGTTTTAAGAATTCCCCCTGCATAAGCCTGCCCCTGCTTTCTTTCCCTTTGCCCTCTGTTTTCAGTGGGCAAGACAATTCTGGGTAGTATGTATGAAAAAAAAAATCCTACATGAAAGAAAAATATTTCAGTCCCTCTCAGTCAGGCTGAAATCACATTGCAATATATAACTCAGGAGCTCAGGCACAAGTATTACAGATGGAAAAGAGTTATTAGGTCATCTAGACTTGCGCAGGATTTTTCCCTACAGTATATTCCCCAGTTCTAAAACTAGTCTAGTTTTAATTGACACGGGCAATGGGCTTTCCATCATGTTCCTTGGGAGACTGTTCCACTGCCTGAGCTCAGTATTAAAAAATATTTCCTCATATTCATCCGAAATTCCCTTTGCTTAATTTCATCCTGTAACACTTGTATACTACACCCTATACTGCATTCTGCGGAGCACGAGCTACCCTAGCTTCCCCCAAAAAGACATTTCTGCTTATGCACACTGAATGCATTCCTTTCACTGGGTGGATAAATGTATATGATATACAGTATTCTCTGAGCACAACATACATTTGTTTTGTATAGCAACTGCTGAATAAAGAGCAGACCAAAAAGAATTACAATGGTGGAGACTTTGATGTACGAATAGTTAGAAGAGCAAGAAGAGGAGAACACATAACTCAGCCCCAGATTGCACCCTCAAGAAATCACATCGAGATTCCCAACAGGTAAACACCTTGACAAATCCTTACTAGTTTGATGAAAGCAGTTTGCAAAAATATCATAAGAGTACAGAGTGGATAACACAGCAGATACATCAATTTTGTTCCCTAGACTTTTACAGTACTCTATTTAGCCAGAGATAGAATAATGTTCTACTGCAAATAGTATCAATTATACAGATTAAAATACGTCTAGGAATCTCAAAAGAAAAAATATATATATAATTACTTAGGAAATGTAATGTAGCAAATAGCACTTACAATCATAGCACAGCTTTTTTATCTTCAAAGTGCTGTACAAACACTGGGTAAATGAGTAATCAGTTTACTTTTACAGATCCCTGTGGAGCAGGTAAGCATTATTCCCAGATGGAGACACAAGGGCTCATCCTGAGAAGCGCTGAGTAAGACTTTAGAGAGAACTGAAATGTTTTTTAAGGCCACAGTGTGACAATACAGTACATCCAGCTGTAGGTCAAAGCTGCAGCAGGTCAAAAACAGTGAAGCTACACAACACAAAACACTGACCTTGTATAAGCTTTCACTGCCATAATAAACGTAATGAAAATGTTTGATCAGGTTAATTATGTAGTCGTAGTCTTTCTACCAGATAAGGCATCATTTGTCCTCACTGCTCTAACTTCATAATGGGCTAGGTATCATCTGTCCTCTGACATAAGAATGACATAACAACTGTAAAATTATAAAGCCAAAATAAATTCTGGATCAGCTGTCTTATTTAGCTCATAAATGATATTATTCAACTCTGTCCTGTAAGCACAAGATCTGATGGTGGACCACACAGTCCACGCAGTCCTATTAGTGACCACAAAACCAAAGCTTTACTATCACATAAGGTGATGCTCAGAACAACCAAAGCAGTGTGATGTGACATCCAGGGATGTGGCCACAGCTGTGGTTAACTGTGATCCAAGTGTTGCATGACAGAGCAATCCTGCACTTAAGATTACACCTTGTCTCCTTTCAAAGAGACATGAAAACACATGAAAGATAGCAAATTCATGGTGAGTGCTACTAAACAAGAGCAAGTTTTATTACTTACTGTTGCAGCATAGATAGCGATTGCCTATCACTCCTGTCATCTTCAGCTAATCATCCAACCGCTGGATGAGTTGAACGTGTGAGGGAGCATACAGCCAGCTTCCGTCATACTATCCCTGTATTCTTCATCTTACAACGCAACGCACAAGCTGCCACCAGCAAAAAGACATTTCTGCAGATGTGCCTCCTGGTTGAATCGCTGGATCAGATCACAGGCCAAAGAACAAATAGCAAAACTGGAGGGTGCTTTTTTAACAATTTATAAAGGGTTCATTGTCATTGTCTCTGCAGAGCTGTAAGTGAGCACATTACTGCTAATTTTAAACTAGCCACCAAAGTGGCATTTAAAACTCTAGATTCTCTTCCCCCCACCTTTTTTTTTTTTTTTTTTTTTTCCCCCCCAGTAGTGATTGAGTGGTCACCTAACTACTTGTGAAGCTACAGTTGAGTAGAGGTAAGATTGAAAACTGTATTTTGTCATTTTGTCCAAAGGTAGGTGGGAAAGCATTAATAATAGGAAGTATTGTTGGAAAAAGGGAAGAGAAATTTCCAAGCTACCTCAGTTAGTAACAGCCTGAGAACCAAGGATACGTGAAATAAAGCAGATTATGTTAGTCCATTCTAGAACTGTGCAGCTAGTACAGCTTGGCTCCCTTGGCCTAAAAAGTGTGCGGGTTTAGGGCTTTACAGGTTTAGAGTTTAAGCATTAAGCATGAGCAGAACAAATGCTATAAGTGAATGGTATTAGGAATAAATTTCATAATCCACTCTCCTTAGCACGTTCTTAGACAAAAACTAGACACTCTAATGCTTTCTGCTGTGAAAACTAGGTAGGTGATCTCCTGCCCTTATCACCCAGCTCTGTTATTTCCATCCAGTCCTATGCATCTTCTAAAGCTTGCCTCAAACAAGCAAACAAACAAACAAAGAAACTCTTGTTCTCATGACCCTCAGCGAGCCAGTCGATCTCATTCACCTGACACAAGAGCTATCACAGCTGTCACAGAACCATTGGATTTACACACCAGAGCCAGCACAAGGGAGGAAAAAAAACACATGCTCAGGACTGACAAGGAGTAGGAGGAACAATGGAAATGGGATCAACAACAGTCTGTTGGTAGTAACACATTCTCAGATAGACTCAACTACCTCATATAATTTCAACTTTATTATATTCTCCAATTTCTTTTTTTTTCTCTCCAGTACTGATTTTACTCTTTTATATCCTACACCTGTGAAAGGCTAATTAATAATATTGAGACAGTAGAACTGTGCATTATGTTAGATGCTGTTCATCAACTATACATCAGTGCTCCCTACAGAGAGTGGATACAGTCCTGAATCCTGTGTATTAATTTGTAAAGGCTCTAAGATGTTTCTGTAAGAAAGTACAGGAGCCCTGCTTTATTTCACAGAATATGCCTGTGTACACTAAGTAAAAGCACTAAACCAAAAAATTCTGGAGTAATATAGGAACTCATGGAGACTAGGTCATATTTAGCAGTAAAACTGAGAAAAATATTGATATTATATCAAAGTGCTTATCTTCTACAGAGATAAAATATTCATTTTTACAAAAACAGAAGGAAGCATTCATAAGACACAATATAAATCCAAACGTGAAGCAATGAATCTTGCCACTTATTTAAAAACTAAAGCTGAAGAGTTACAGCAGAATTCTAAATTGTTGGTACGAGCAAGAGCTGACCACGTCTAAGACCACGTCAGTGCAGTCAAAAGCTAGAAATGACAGCTAGAAATGACATATTCCTTTTATGTGGCCGAACTCTAAAGTACCTAGAAAGAAGAGCTCAAGAACACACTTTTGCTTTTGCTCCTGTGTCCAAGAGGGTAACACGGGAAGAATATTGTTTGGTAATTTTCCACCTAGGAGGGGTTCTCTAAACCATCCACAACCACCACCTCTGGAAGGTCTCTGCAGTACCATTGCAAACTTGAGTATAGCACACTTTGATAATAGTGAAATAAGCAGAGGGAAGGTTGAGATTGAAAGGATGAGGTATTGAACCCAGAATGAATGACAACCTCAGTACCTCTCTTTCTCCTGGCTGGACTTGTTAAATCATCAGTTAGTGACTGCCTCAGGGAGGATAGGGCACCTTAGCATGTGTCCTTGTCAGGATCAATAGAGCAAGGGATTGAATACCCCCATTTGGATGCCTTGGGCAACCTGTGACCAAACCAGGGGAAAAAAATAAGGGAAAGAATGTATTTAACTTATCTTATAAAGGACATATTTTCAAAAAACTAATCTTCTAAGGATCTGAGTAGCTTCAGGGTTTTGTTTATATTTTTCATTTAGGAGTCTCCCTTGGGTCTTTTCTTTGCCAGGAGCACAGTGGGCAAAAACAGGTTCTTTGGCTTCCCCAATGTGTTCAAGAACTCTATGGATAATTTAAGCTTTCCTACCGCAGTAAAACAGAAAGTTCATAAAAATAAATAGAGTAATACTTTGCACTCATTCCACAGGAGGCTTGTGCTTCACAAAAACTATTCGCCAAAACATCTATTAGAAGCAGGTAAGTGTTGTTTTCCCATTCCACAGACAAGAAATGGAGATACAGGAAGTGTCAAGACCACCTGAGTCACTGGGGACCATTCTTCAAAGTAACAATTTTGTTTTTCTGGAAGTTATGACTAACTCACCGTTATGTGACATGTCACCTTGGCCTTCAAATGCCAAAAAAACAATGCTTAAATGCTTTAAAAATATGGATAATAAGTGCATAAGGGCTTTGAGCTGTATTCCTCCTGAAGTTATTTATTACTGTTAACATCAGCTCCCTATGGTGTGTATCACATCCACAGCAGAAACAGACATTTGCCCATCTTTCAGTCCAGATACAATACCCAGAATATTATTTGAAACTAGTAGTGAGGATGTACCAGAATGAAGTACCTCACAGCAACAAATGTTTCTCTAAACCCAAAAATGGAACATAGATGGAAAGAGGATGTTCTAAGGAACAGTACCCACTGTGTCCTTTCTGGTTTCTTCCTCTGAGAATTTGATCAAATATACAATCCCAATCTTCTGATTCATCAGTCTCTCATTTAACCAAAAGAAACGGTATCAGTAGAAGGTCTATGAGGTCATTAGTGTAATCTTAGCCATCACTGCACTAGCAGCAGAAACAGGACATATCAATGTTTCTGTAATTGTGAACTGCAAAGAACTTCTGGTCATGAAAGTCTTTCTTTTCTCGTCTTCCAGACACTAAATAAAAATATATTAAATACATTTATTTGATTACTTTTCCATATAAGCAACTGCCATACAGTCAGGACTTATCATCTTGGTGGTAGCTAGTGAATAAGGAAATGGTCCACGTCATCTGAAAGAAAGATCTAGATAGAAGAATATTCTTTGTAAAATTTGATTCAATATGCATTCCAAGCATCGGCAGTAAGAAAGGCCTGAGACAGTTCCTCCCATTGCCCTCCTTATTTATTCATCCCTCTTTCCATTCTCTGATCTTCTACAATTGGCAAAAACATAAAAGATGTAAAAAAAGAAAAAAAGTTTAAAAGAAGTTCAGGATGCAGCAATAATCAAGTTGGTTTACTTTCTTTTAAAGGGACATTCTTCATCATGATGACCACTTCATGGACATCTCTCCCAAGAAGTTAATTTTACTTGAATAATGGCCTTTGCCTAATGGACTGATTTTCGTTACTGGGGACACAGTGACTTCAAAATTAAATGTTATCTAAATTTGTTTCAAACAAGTTCAAAGTATTGGCTAGAGTCTATTCCCTTAGTTTAATCAAAGTTCTCAAATATTCAAAAGCAAAAGATGTGAACTGAACATTTCTTGTCTGTCTAGAGACAGACAAACAGCTATCCCAGGTTATTTCAGTGGTACATCTGACAGTTGATACAATTTATCAAGGCAAGGTTCATCTCCCTTCATTTTGAATATCTGGATGTTAAATTCTTAGTCTGTTACTTGTCTGTACTTTTTATCCAATCAAAGAAGACAGACAACTCAAGCAAAAAATATTACATCATTGGATGAATAGACTATTTAGAATATGAGGAATTAACTGCACATTTCAAGTTCTCCCTGTGATCATTATAGAGGTATCCCAGAAGAATTTCTTAAATAAGAGAACCCCTTAAAAGATAGTTAAAATTTGTTAGAATTAATATTTCTCCTACAGTTGCCAAGACAAGATTCTTTCCATGATGACAAAAGATCATAGAAGATGGGGGAAAATAATGCCAAGGTTCCCTAAGTCCTGTTCATTTATCTTCATCTTTTCTACTTTTATTGAGTACAGAAGTTGACATAGTGTAAAGTCTATTTTAAATAATTGCTTCTCTTGATAAAATAATCTGAATTTAATGGTCTACCTTTCTAACATTTAATGCTTACCTTTAATGGTCTAACTTCTTCTCTCACTGGCTCTTGTGACTGCTCTGCCTAGCTCAGCTTTGACTTACTCATCTTCAAGGTCACTTTCCTTGTTAGCACTAAGTCTTTGGTTTTGCCTGCCAGTGTCCTCTTCAGGTCTGTCCTCCTGGTGCTTTTCCTCCCACTTCCTGAATGACACTCCATTTGCTTCTCTACCAAATATAAACACATCAATCTGCCTGATGAATGCCATCTAATTCTACATTCATAGTTGAACTAACATCTTGATTTTAAGACACGTAAGTGTTACTCTGTCAGTTGTTTAGTGGAACAAAGAAGGTTGCATTTGATGAAAATAATCCAGAAACACAAAGTTCAGAGGGGGAAATATTCTGTCCATTGCTATGTCTTATTAAAGCAGGCTTTATTGCACTATAACTAAGAAGGGGAAGAAATGTCAAATTATTAAAAGAACACTCCTTTTAAAATTCAAAGCACTAGGAAGATCAATGGCAGTTAAATGCCTATTAGCTTAAGATGTCTGTATGTACCTTCCCTACCTTCCAAGTAATTCAGTTTCATGTCAGCTCTAAAGTAGTGTCTTCATGGGGAAAAAAAAATATTACAACAACATTAGAACTACTTTTGCTTTATTATGTTTTTATTCTACCCCACAGCCAGAAAACTCCAGGTATTTGGCCTGTAAATTACTTCCACCCAGTTCTACCATTTTGGTAGAAAGCATGGTGGAAATCTTCAGAGGAAAGAAATACTAAGGTCTCAACTCATTGCAAAACCCCACCTCTGTTGTTCTGAGCCCAGCAGTGGACATGAGTGAGATCTAGATGGCTCAAGGATTCAGGCCATGGAACCTCAGATCATAAAATATTAATTTTTATTTGTTCTTCTTTACTTTTCTTTCACTTGAATATTTTATCCCTGCTCCCAAGGTCTAATGCCATCAGTAACATCCACCTGCTGACCAGGCGATATCTAACACCTTTCTGAGTTCCAATAATGCTGGCCTTTAAAGATAATCTGACATTTGTATTGAATAAAACAGTCTGGTCACATCACCTCAATCACACATTCCACTTATTTCAAAGTGACTTGGGTAGACAGAAAAAGCCAGGTTCAACGCTGTTACATCAGTTTAAACCTTAAATTGTTCTTCTGACCTTAATAAAATCTCACAAGACTAACAGCTACGAAACAAAGAGCAAAAACTAACCTAGTCATATTTCAAACCTGAAAATCTACTCTAGTACATCACTTGGCTGACATTCCTTAAATATGTGGGATTTCTGAGGCCACCCTAACCACAAAAACTAAAGGCTATACCACAGGCTCTATCATGTGAAATATATGGCAGTATTTAATTGCCTGTGTGTTTGTAATCAGAAGTCTGTAAGAGTGAAAGAAAGAAAGAAGAAACCCAACACGTCAACCTCTAAACTTGAGAAGCTTCAATTGTGCAGAGCCAAGGCAAAGAAAAATATCATAGGCATCATCTCCACTAGTTACAATTTTCAGATTAAATCTACACAGCATGCTATAACAAAGCAGATATTTGTATGTAAGGTTTACATACAAAACTGATGACCAGATGGACAAACTGGTTACACAGGGACGCCCATATAGGCAACCAAGATTGTATCCTGTATTTATTTACCATTACACTGTTGTAATTTTTTTTCTCATCTATTTTATCATTGTGAACCAAGTAAAATTTAGGGCAAATTTAAAATGACAGCCATGATACGTCATGTTACAGTATGGACTAGAAATTCGCACAGTTCAGTTCATGTTTCAGTTGAAAGAGTATTATACCTGATGTTTCTGAGGTAAAATGATGGGAGTTTTTCCCTTTCTGCGGGGAAAATGGTGGGATTTAGGTGATTTGTAGGGAGGTTATATGTTAAGTTTTTCTAAATCTTGACAGTTTCACTAGTGTTTATGAAAGAATATACATTGCAGTCTTTCATGCAAAATTGCTCTGTACTTTGATTATTATCTAAGGAATAATTTCTGGCATTATTGTGCTAATTCACAAAAGATCAAGATTATCTTCCCTCTTCTATGCTTAGGATATTGAAATAAGGTATGGCATACAACTTTAGATGTCTATAGCACATATATTTATGCTGGAAACAGTTGTTTAGACTTTCCATAGGTCAAGAGAAAAGCATAAGCTCTTCTGTGGCATAACTGGATACATCATAGATGTCATATTAGTAAGTGCTGAACACTCTTTCCTGTACAGTCTCCATAACAGGACAGTGTCAAGCTATCTCCAAGATGGGCATCTACAGTCTAGACTTCTTTAGTTAGCCGAAAGAAATCTCCAAAGTGCTACTCTGCTCGTGGTGATTTGTGATAGGAACACAATGTCCTCTGAAAGTTAAACTAAGAAGAGTTACCAATCTCACATAAGCCAAACAAGTCAGGTCTGAACAAGCAATGTGAATATCTCTCCTATAAATCTGTCAAGTTTTATAGAGGTATAGTAACAAGTGATAGAAGTCAGGGAAATTTTTTGCTATTCCTGGCTTTGCAACTCTACAGCTGCTATGTTTTAGAGCAAGTCACTTAATTCTCCCAGCATTTCTGTTCATTTTCCCACATTTTGAATCTGCACCACAGAGAGGAAGGAAGAAGGCTGTTCTTCAGTATCCCCTTAGAAGCTTTTCTTCTGAAACAAAATACACAGCAGCCAAAACATATGCTAAAGAATGGCCACAAAAAGCATTAGCACTGAAATCACTGCAGCTTGCATGTGCGTTCTAAGTTTTGTAACCATTATTTCAAACACTGATATCTCAGACCAGGTTAAAGTTAACTAGCAACCAGATTTTGAAAAAGATTTTGTAGAGATTTGAACAGATATGCAGAAGGCCTACAAGTCACAAAACAAAAACAAAACAAAATCATGCCTGTAAGTTGCTGAGGATGTATTTTTTTTTTTCCCCTTAGTTTCTGCAATACATGCACAACATGCTGTTTCAGTGCTATCAATGCAATATTGTACACTCTGTGGAATTTAGAATGACAAAGAAATATTTTGTACTGAGAAAATGATAGCTGAACTGTACTGCAGAGCATATTTTTTTTTCTCATTGCTAGATCTCTTTATAAATGCCCGGAATATCTTTTTATATTAAAAAAAAAAAAAAGGAAAGGAAAAAAAAAAAAGAAGAAGAAATATTATATAACAGTGGTTATTTTTTGTCAAATAATGAGGCTGTCATTTAGTAGAAATATTGGAGGGGAGGGGAAGGAAGGTAAACATCCAACCAATATTAGCTCTGAAGTGCAGGGTAATTGTAAAGGGCCCTGGGCAAAAACAAAACATAGATGTGCAGTAGTCATAGCACATCTTGTCTTAACTTGTCTTTGTTAGTGTAAGTGAAAAGGTTAATGCTGTTCAATTCCGTCAACACAGAATGAGGCACTGTGGCACCTTTTAAATCTAAACTTACCCACAGTGCAACTGATGTGATTCCTGAGAGAATCACATTATTTACAAGTTAGTTCAGTAATATGAATGCCAATTAACCACGTGCTGACGTATTATATATTTAAAAAAAAAAAAACCACACACAGGCACACACACCAGATTGCTTTTAGTATGCTTATCACAGGGAAAAGCTTTGCTGCTGTCTACCAGCAGCATATGGTAAGGTCTCAGCCACCTACTAGCCATAAGGGCTTAATCCTACTAGCCAAGACAGATATCGGGAATGGATCCCTACAAGACGCTTGAATAGCATGCATGGCAGTTCTAAGGAATAAAGCTGCCTTTAAAGCAGAATAATTGATGATGACTTAAATTCAATGCCAATTAAAAATGTCAGAGGCTGCTCTTGACTGCCTTGCACTTTGCATAGTCAGTTAAATTCAGAACAGAGTCGATGTAAGAAAGCTGCCAAACTGCCCATGTTTGACGTGGACCTGGCAAAAAAAATAGGCATGGTGACAAGCATGTAAGTCAGGGAAGAAGCAAATCCTCAATTTTTAGGGCCACATTCTTCGCCAAACAAAATGCCATCCAGAACACCTTAAATCTGTGCAATTACCAGAGGTGTAAATCAAGAGCCTCACAATAAATGTGAAATAAATGATAATTTATTCACTATCTGCTATTTTCTTTTGATTAGATCATTATACTTCCTTTTCGGTTTTCCCTTTGTTACCAAGTAGTGCAGGCCAATCTTTTGATGTGGACAAAGGAACTCTTTATATCATGGATGCACTGATAAACAAATATAGAGCAAGACCGTTCCTGTATTCAACTTCCCCTTTTAAGAGGCATAGAATATCAGGGCTTATTATTTCTAAAGCAGACAGCCTCATGGGTCAGGTATGGCTAGCTTAGCACTGCCAGGATGTCAGACCTTTGTAGAAATGCCAACTTAAACCTCTGAACTTGAGCAATAACATGCATTTTTACTGACTAGTCAAGACTTAGCACAGAGAGTTGCCCATTTCCTTAGATCTTCTGTTAACTTCTCAGTCCCAACAAGTAGCCCTCACATGGGTAATGTGAATGAGAGGTCAGTATGAAAATATACCCCGATATCAGTATTGCCAACTCTGGGGCTGGAACAGTGGCAGCAGCCACAGGCATACCTAGCTTGCATAGGATAATTATGACACTGAATCTGCATAATGCCTCTGGCTCCATTCCCAAAACTACCCTCTGTGCTAGCTCCTACAGGGCTGGCAGAGGATTACTCCATGAAGCACAGACAATACAGAGGGCCTCCTGTTCTGCTGCTCCTATGGCGATGAAGCATGCATCATGAGGTCATGCAAACTCCAGATTGAATTTTACCCCAAAACATCTATGATTCAAAACCTCTTGTTCTTGTCATTCCGTCTTTGAGCTTGATTTCAGAGGATTTGGGTTCTCTACAGCTGAAAATGTGAGTATGCCAAGAAGTAGACCCAGTGCTGCAGGTATCTTTTCTATATTGCTAAGGATTAAAAAGGATTAAAGATTCTGTCATAAACTAGCAATTCTACCTTCATACACGCCCAAAATATGATCCACTCTTTCAAAATGTGATCCACTGGCTCCATTCACAATAACGAGTCACAATCACACTATTTCAATCAAAAAGCAAAAGGTCTATGCAATACTCCCCTCTCTCTCAGAAAGTTAAAGATAGATCAAGTTTCTTCCACAGTAATGCACCTATCTCCTTATTTTGATGAGTTTCATTCACTCTTTCATGGCCAAAATATTCTCTTCTGACCTGGCTACAACCCATCCCTGCAGACCCATCTAAATCACTCCTGGGACTACTGTATATTTCCATAGCATAAGACAGAATATGAATCAATTCACTAGGAAAGGACATGACATATTTGCAATAGCTGTGAGCCAAATTCTTGTTTTCACTTGTGTAAGTAGACAAAAATAAAAGAACAGCATGCCACATGTCACACAAGTATTCATACGCAGAGGTGTGGCCTGGCCCATCATTTGTACATATAATGATGAAAATGTGGGAAAATAGATTATCACTTAAAAAGAGAAAGAATGTGCTACATCGTATTTGCATTCCATGCCAAAATGAAGACTGAAGCAAACGATGAAGCATCTGCAAACAGGAGCATGTTAGAAGCACCTTCTTCAGCTTCCACCTTCCTTGCTCAGAGATCAGTCCTTCTGTTTGCTGTTGACGTCTTTCCAAAACACCTTTAATTTCTCTTGCTATTTAATACATGTCAGAGCACTTGACAGCACTCACAATCTCTATTAATCAAAGCCTAGGTAGGTAGTTGCAGCACCCCGAACGGGAGTATAATCCTTAAGATTCAGTCCCCCCTCAAAAGGGGAAAAAAAATGGTGGTAGTTTGCCTGACAACAGGGTAAACAGATTATTGTGTTATTGCTGGCTGATTGCCGGAGTTATTTTGGAGCTCCATAATTCGTTTAAAGAGATTTTTGACATTTATGAAATGACTTCTATAATCAACTGACAGTGCAATATCCTATAATTGTTCAATTAAAAATGACTACTAGTGCATTCATTTATTAGTAGAATCAGATAATTGTCTTGCCACTAAAGAGTACTTCACACTTTGCGCATCAAATGAAAATGTTTGAGTATAAATCTGTGGCAGAGCAGCCAAAGTCCTGGGGATTTTTCAAGTGAAGGTGTAATTATTGCAGGCCTCTGAAGTAAATATGGCTTCATGTGATAATCTTTAAATGAATTGCATTACAAGAAAGAATTCTGCATAAACTGTCACATCTGGTGAGATGGACATGGGCAGGTTTCCCGTGGCAGGTGGGATTCATGTCATTCATACAGGGTCCATGTAAAAACTGCCATCCAAGTCACAAAGATGGCTTAGTTCCCCGTTCCTCCTCTTCCCACATTCTGGCCTTGGGAAGGCAGTGCCTTAGCGAAGAAAGGCATCAAGAGGGTGGTCGCACAGTTAAACAGTCGTGCCTGGGAAATCTCACTGGCCTATGAATTCGTCAGCTTCAGGCCCCAGTCACAACTGCACACAAACACACGCACGAAATCCGCTCCCGCAATATATCGATATCCTCACAAATATCCGGTGATTTTTAGGTGTATTTGAAGCCCACTTGAGGTCACTCAGCACCTTGAAACAGTTGGAATAGGGACTTTCTCTTTAAAATTGAACATTTTAACTCACATTATCCAAACCATCTGCTAAGCAAAATCACAGATCAATTTTTCATTAAATAATAAAAAAGCTCCGTACATCAAGTAGGTAGAGATCATATGGAAAACTGTGTAAGCAAATCACTGAAAAGCAAGCAACAGCAGCAGCCCTTTCACAAACATAATGATTTTTTTTTTTAATTATCTCTCTGTTTCTAAGGACAACCTTCCAGAATTCTTGGCTAAAACTCACAATTTACATTCAGATAATAATAATTAAAGGAATCCAGTGCATAGTCACCAGATGGGAGATAATACTTAATTTGCGGCTGCTACAGTATACTATTTAGTAATGTCATTTCGGAGTCTCAGCTGAGCTTAAGCCCGGCTCCCCCCGCTGCTTCCCTCCCCCAGCGCGCACCAATTTGATAACAGAACATAATGCTGCTTCACCTCGCACTTGAGCTTTCCTGCATTGCTTTTCATCCAATGATCTTCAAATACTTTAATGAACCAATAATTAAGAAATTATTTCTTACACCGCGACTTAGCCAAGTGTTACTTTCTCTGCTTAGTGCAGGGAGAGAGAGAGAGCTGCAAAAAGCAGCGGAATCATTGCCAAATTTTTTCACTAGTGGGCCCAGGACGAGGGGGAGAGTGTAGAAAGAGGGGAGCATCTGGAGTGCACCTCGTTTTGCAGGGCAGCGCGAGTGCAGAGCAAGCAGGGGATGTCGCTGCATGGGAACGATCAGCACAGCCAGAACGCTGCCCCGTGCTCCCCACCTCTGCAGACCTTTGCAGAGCCCCCGTCAGCCCCAGCTCTGCACCACAATCCTGCCCACCCTCCCTCCTACTTAGTGGAAAGAAAAAAAATAAATGAAAATCAATGCATCCTCCTATCGGATCAGCTTTGCAAACTACCCCTCAAGGATACACCACCTCAGTGCCTGCATTTTTCTCCCCTTCTTCCCCCCTACCGCTCCCTTTCGTGCTGTTATTTGTTGTTGCTTTAACCCTGTTTTTCCTCACGTTGTTTGGATTCTCAGAAAGACTTTTGATAAAGACGGCCCTGGCAGCCGGATGATAAATACTATTTTCTTAACCTGCCTAGCTCTGTCAGCCACCTGCAACCGCAGCCTGCCACGCGTTGGAAGCAGCTCATTAACTTTCCCCCAGCTTCCCGGGAGTTTTCCTTGTTTTCTTTCACCTTGGGTGTGTGCTGCCTTCTCGGCGAACAGTTAACTACATGAGGAGGCCGAGTGGGCTTTGGCACCGCGAGCGTAGCACGCTTCAGGCAGCCTCCCCGCTAAGGCTCAAAATCTCTCTTAAACACATTAAGCAGCCCATTTTGGATTGATAGTGCAGTAATTATTCTGCTTCACCCTAAAAACCATCCTGGGGTAATTGGCGCCGAGGAAAATTACCCAGAGTCCTCTGCCACCTGGTAGTTAAGGAACGAATCCAGGGAAAGATAAGTGAAGCAGGGAAAAAATCGGCACTTATTTGATTTTAATCTCACCACTTTGCAAGCATTTAAATTGCCTTAATCAGGTGGCTGGCTCCCAGCCTAGCTGGTAATCTGTTATCAAATTTGAAACTAGATTTTTTAAAATGTCAGTGTAGGCTGAGAATTGAAGTCTATTAACAGTTATGAGCCTCCCTCCTAAACTTCCATAATCTATGTATTAATGATCCCTTTTACAAAGCTGTCAAATATTACTTTATTATAACTATATGTTAGTAACGTCGGTGTAAAGGCAGGATTTAATTATTTATGTTTTTAAAGATAGGAAAAAAAAAAAAAACTCACACACATACACAATGCCAACATTCTTAACACTGAAACCCGATTTTTCCGAGGCAATAACTTGAGTGTATGGAATAACCTTGATAAATGTAATTGAATTTTTCTCTGATAAGATTAACTAGTGGTAATTGTGAATGGGGAAGGTCTGACCCACTACAAATGAGATGTATGACGAGCTGAAAATAATCAATTTTTTTCTTTCTTTCTTTCTCTTTTTTTCCCCACACACAGATAAAAAAACCTGAAATAGTAATTTTGGGCCTGGCAGGATGAAGCATTTATGTCTGAAATGTTTTTGTATGTGCTGATTATCTCCTATCTTCTCAGTGTGTCTAATTGTGCTGAGCTCAGTTTAAAATGAGATCAACACATTTAAACCCCAGAAGGCTTAATTAAGGGAGGGACTTAATGCTTCACAAAAAAAGGGGGGGAATTTATGTCTTTTGACAAATGCAGTATAAATTTTACCTGCAATTTTCCTGACTAGAGATCTCTAAAATTTTGTAATTCACTGCAGCAAATTGTTTTAAAAAACAAACAAAACAGAGAGAACTTTGAAAACTCATAACTGCCGGCAGGGGTTAAGAGCTGTGCGTTTTTTTCATGCCTCTTAGTTCCTGCATTTTGTTTCCGCATGCTCTCGCTCAGGCTGCCCTCATCAAGCAGGCAAGAATGCGATACACAAAACAGACCCGAAAACTCCAGTATTTCAACTCTTTTAAAGCCCATAGCAACTATGTGCTACTATGTGCTTCTCAGAGTTGCAGATGCCTCTCGCGTTGCATGGAGAAACACACATGCAAATGCAGACAAAGCATCCCCTTACCTTGCATTTATTTCCCTCAAGCAGACAAACTATCCCACTAGAAATTAGAAAGGGACAATGCGGGGGGGAGTGGTTGTTAATGCTCTTTAGTTACATGATGAAAGTCAATCAAGTATTCTTTGAAAATAATGCCCCCGTTCATTTTTTTTCTTCCTCCCTCATTATCCTGTAACTCTGACCATTGAACTTTAGTGCTGTAGATCAGTCTAAAACACCACTGACAACTGGGTATTCATATTCTCTTCATTGAATCCTGTGTATGTTCTGTGAAAGACTCTTCAGAAACATAAAATCTACCGACAATGAAATTAATCACAAAGTACAAAAGAAAAGCAGCTGGCACGCAACTACTGAATAATGCAAAACGTGCAGATTTAAATTACATGTCAACGTTAATGTATACAATATATCTATATCTACACACACACACACAGTTGTGCTATAATCAGTAAATAATTTTTCACTGTCTACAAAATAACTATTTTAATTCAGAAATAGTATATACTGAAATTGCATCAAAATTAAATACCAGATGAGTGCCTCATGATTAATGTTACTGCAGTAAATACCAGAAGGAATTAAGTTCAATAGGAAATGGTTGCACTTTAAAAGTAGAGCTTAAAAAAAATGCTCACGTATGTGAGAAAGTTACAAGTGAAATCAGTAAAAAATTCTGTCAGTAGCTCTGTCTGTATATTCCAAGTCTCTAATTAGTCATTAGGATCAAATACAATATGAAAAGAAAGTTAAGTTTGCCTCATTTATGTGCTCTTTACAACATGGATAATATAAAAAGGAATTTACCTGAGAATAATATAGCAAAAACTCACCAGCAAGATCCTTACTTTCAGGCAATGCTGTGGGTAAATTCTAATCCCAGACAGTGTTATTGTTTTCCTTTTAAACAAAAAAAAAATAGATTAAAATAGATACCTGGAGGTCTATAACTACTTGTCTTGAATTCTGAAGTTTGCTAGTTCTGTGCTGCACAGCCATATATCCTTGAGAGCAAACCACAACCCAGTGTACTTCATTTCTCAGCTTTTGACAACCTTTATTATTTCGTTTATCTGCTATTCATAGTGAGATGTAAACATCTTACTTCTCAGTGTGATCCTCATATCAACAGTGGGTCAGTTTAAAATATTGGGAATCAATATGTTATAAAACATCAGGCAGTACTAAAAAGACAGAGCTGCAGCAAATTCATTCAATGTCAAATAAAAAATAAACAAACATCAACAGTTAAAAAAATGTAGTAAGACTGTAAAAAAAAATTAAAAATAAATATTTCTAAAACAATGATTCAACAAGGATATCCTTGATATCCTTACATTAAATACTAAGCTATTTACAACAAAAGACATGGTGAATTTCATGTATACACACAAAAAGTAAGTATTTTTAAAATCAATCCTTAAATTTAGCAGAGAACGTGCACGGAAACCATGTTCATTGCTATTGCAGGACTGGTGGAAAGTGCAATATGGGTAGAGAAAACTTGGTTCAGATTCAGCTTGCTGCTTTATTTTAGTTCACTGGGTGAGACATTTCAGACTGAGTGGTTAGTGGTGGGGACAGCATTCACATCTTAGACAAACAAACAGGCATCACGGACATCTTGTAACACAAGCTTGACGCAAATGAACCAGGCCTCCTGCTGTTCTTTCCCCTACACAGGCCTCAGAGTCTCGTCACTGATAAGCCTATAAGCAAAGCTGCTCAAAAAATTTTCTTGACAACAGATTTCCAATGCAAAAATGCAATTTCATTGAAAAAAAAAATCAAAACATCTCTCAAGAAAGTGCCAGGTTGGAATCCCTTTTCAATTGGGAGAAGTCCAAACAAAACCTTTCAAAATTCAGTAATTTCCGTGAGAGTAAAAAAAAACTTAGACTTTGTTATAATTGCGTAATGAGAAAATCATATTTTGTTAAAGTTATGTAGCTTTATATTTTCTTTAATAACTTTATATTTTCTGTACGATAAATAGTATGTTTATTATAATACACACTGAGAAAATATATTGCCCTGAGCAAAATCAACTGATTAGAAAGTATCCAAATTAATTCATTTATGCCTCACATTATACTAACCTCAATTTTTTATGAATTTGTTTCAGAAGTACACTTGCTCCCAGTCTGAAATCTATTAAATCTGTCTGAAATCTATTAATTTCCTGTCAAGCATAAATCCATTTTCTGACCAACCATGCTCATGAGTATACCGTATGTTTTCAGTCATTCTTAAGTAATTGTCAAATTTAAAAACATACCGCCAAAACAGACTAAACAAAAAAATAGATCTTGAAGCTTGTAACATGCTGGGTGGTGCAGAAGAGGAGATATAAGGAAGGAGGGGAAAGAAAGGTGGAAAGGGAGGAGTTTGAATCCAAGATTTCAGTTCAGATCTTTGTCTACTTCTCAGAGTAAAAAAATCTTTTTTTTATGACCATACCTACCCAGCTGGCTCCACAGATATCAGCATAGCTCTAACAAAGCAGTATATCAAAGCAGAGTTCACACTGTGGTGTTTCATTTATTTCACTTATTTTTGCAACTTCCTTGAAGGACTGTTCTTTTTGCTTCACTGTGTTTAACCTTAGAGATTTCATTTTAACCTATCATGAGATTTCAATAAACTTTAGGCTTATTTGGTTTCCAAGAGATTTCTGTCATTCACTTGAAGGCGATTTTTTAAGTGTCACCTTGAAATAAGAAGCTTTTTTTTTTTTTAAATGAAACAGAACAACCTTTCTAAAGTCAGATGGTTCAGCAACAGAATTAAAAATAGCCTTTTCAGGTCTCCCTTATTCCTCCAATTTTATAATTTTAATTTCTCAGTTTGTTAAACTTTAATCAAATTTGCAAATATGTTTGCAGCATTCATTTCTCCACCTATAACGACTCCTGTGTCCATTTTGGCAAATACACTATTAATCACACATATACTGTCCAGAGCTCCTAACACCTGTCCTGGGTTTTCACAGGAACCCAGGTGCTGGGAATTTATCATTAATTGTTGCTCTTGGCCTTTCTCATGGTATACTACCTCGCAGGAGGAAAGTACCATAAGGCCAGGGCTGAAGGAGTGGTAACTTGTAAGCTGAAAACACAGAGGCACAATGGTGACAAACTAACTGCAGTGGCGAGGCAAGTGCAGATGATCCTTCATTGCAACTGGTCTACCACTCCTCTCTTTCTGTTCATCAGGAAGGCGTGGAAAATGCCAGCTCAGTAAAAGGGTCACTTCAAGGACCCTCATTTATTTGGATACCTTCTGCTTCTATTACTGCAAACCTACTGCCCTGCTCTGAAGACTTAGCACAGAGCCAAAGCCAGTACACACATGTGCTGATTAAACACGCAGTCTACAAAAGAAGTTCACAGAAGGCAAGAATGGGATGGACATTCTTGGGATGGGATGGAAATGCATTAGGTTATGCTTTCTGCGCTTCTTGCATGGTGTCAAGGTCATGTAGCCCTTGTGGCTTCAGATTGCCATCATGTCTCTGACCCACACAGTAATGAATTAGCCTTCTGCAGCTTGTCCTCTTGACACCTCCTTCGCAGCACTAAAGAGCGGAGAAGTGGTTGCTCCAGGCTCTGGTTCACTCTGTGCAACAAAAGCAGCCAGGAAACATCTCATGTTTCCTCAGGACAAGTAGGAGACCTGTTCTTCATTGTTTGATTTCTTCCCTCTTCTGTATTGACAGTCTGGGGTTTGGGCTGTTTCCAGAGGAGACAAGCAGGGGTGCTGAAGGCAGGGGGTCTGTTTACAGATTGTTAACTAAAACACTGCAATATCTTTACGGTTCTATTTTTTTATAGCATGCCCAGTGTGCATTGATATCCCCTACACTCCTCCATCTCATTTATAGCCAGTCTTAATATGGCAGCTTTCCTACATAGGAGATTTAATTCTGATACCAAATGGCTTTTTAATCACCCAAATACAGTACAGACCCACGTTAACTTGTTTTTCCTCAGTTGCAAGGAATGTTTTAAACATCTTCAAAAACCATTTAATAAGGCTTATCGTTAGGTCCTTAGATTTTCATGGGCAGAGGTATGCAGCTTGTTAGTCTTTGTCTGAGGACTCACTCTCTCCAAGTCCTGCTGAGGTCCGACCTGACAAGTCACAGATTGCAAAGCAGCAGCTCCACCGCTTGAAACAGGGAAGAATCTTCCTTGATAGACAGAAATGATAAAAATGAGATCATCTTTCAGGTTTCCTGACACTAGAGGGCAAGCCCATTTTAAGTTACACTGTATTTGATGAAGAGTCATAAAAGATGTTTCTGTAACGGTGAATAAACTATTTCTACTCTCAGTCACTTGCATTTCCTGACATACTCTGCTGGTTGCTGAGGTCCAACAGGTCTGTTCAAGCCGGTGAAACTAACAGGGCTGCGGAGAACAGTCATTCCCCCTTACGCCACAAGTAGTTACCCTCAATTCCGTTAAGAAAGGAGCACTCATATTAGCAACGGATGATGATCAGCTCTGATCTCAAGGCCATTTTCCTTATCTGTACAGACTTTTTTTTTTTTTTTTTTTGATCTCCTAGATTTCAGGTACTCAGTATAAGAATAGATTGCCTAGTGGTCAGCAAGGCAAGGTTGAGGTGAGGAAATGCTTGAAGAAATACATCAAATTGGCACCTTTCTAACCATTCTTACCCAGTAATAGGACAAAAAGGAAAACAGTTTAACTTGCATCTTTGTAGACTGCCCCTTTCTAGACTCCTCCATAGTGCCTTTTTTCCTTTACTACAAATCAAACACCACAGCTCATTAAGCCAGACTTTGAAAGATAATAAGGCTCCTTCACTTCTCTGAGGTTAACCTTTCCTTAATAGAAGAAGATGGTCTTGTGGTTAAGCCACAAACTCACTGTCGGAGACCTTGGTTACAATCCATTACACATACACAATTTGGCAAGCCATGTAACTTATCTGTGCTTTAGCTGCATTTCAAAAATGCAGGCCAGATAATCTTCCCGTTCTGGGGCAGTGTGAGGACATGAAATAGAAAGAGTATGCGTTGACTGCAATGGAAGTAGCTTCCTTCCAATGAATGGTCAGAGCCAAATCCAGGCACTAACCAAAGGAGAAGGGTGGAAGGAATCATCACTGTAAAGTGGCTTTTGTTCAGGTGAGATTGTAAACTCATACAAAAGCAGGAATTGAAAGAATTAAGAACAATCGTATAAAACTATAAAGGACCTATAAAGGGCTAAGCGTGAAGGACCGTGCCTTTATGTAGAAAATAAGTGGCATCAATTTTCAAAATACCCACTGCCCAGGCATGCAGTTATTTAATCACTCAGAAGGGCCTAGGGTTCAGCAGTCTACCTTCAATTTCCTACTCTGAAAAACAGTCAGAAATGTGGGGTTGGACTCAACTGCCTAAGCATGAACTTAACATTTTAGTCACCTGTGGTGTCCTATACACCACCCACATGTCCTTCATGTCTCCAGTATGTCCTAGGGGACACACATCTACTGTACATACTACAGCATTCACCAATTATATTCAAGCATCTTTGATGCTATATGGCCTTTAAAATAGCATTATTTACATTTAGACACCTGAACCTCCCTCTTTATGTATCCAAGCAGAAATATTTGGAAAATGGGTAGCGGCAAAAGCCTTCAAAAAGCTTCAGAGCAGCTATAATGCATTCTTTAAATCTCAGACAAAATTCACTCCTGAAGTTTTGATGACTGACTTCTACTATTTTACCCAGAATTACTTTTGATACACTAATAACTATTTCCTATTTGACGTCTTCTAAAAATTATCAGCATGAACAATAACAGTTTTGCCAACTAACAATAACATTTGTAAACCTTGCCGCCTTTGGATTACAACAGACTCTCAGTTTCCATGTTGTTAGCTTTTATATCACATGGTTGGAATATCTAAATTTAATGGCGGAGTGTTGTAGTAACTAAGACATCATACACAAAAACACGTAGAATAAATGAGCACAAGTACAACCGAGAACAGTAGGAGGCAATTCTACTATCTTACCTCTGAATTTTGCAAGCTACATCGAAGAATGTTCAATAGGATCGCAAAATGTTTTATCATAAATAATTACAGCTTGACAGTACACTTGGCAAATTAACATAAAAAGCATTTACTATAGAGCAAAATATTATCTTTTGAAATTTTGCTTACTTAGTGGCTAATTCAAAAACACTGGTAATTTTCCATGCCATTAACTATTGTAAAACAACGTGATTCTTTTGTAACATCAAGGCTGAAAGTGCATGAAGTGTAACACAAACCATTGTTGAAGTTCTCTCGTTTGGAAATAGCCTGACTTATAGCAGACTTCTTTTAAACCAAATATCAAATATTTGGAATCTGGAGATACATTTGGCATGGCAGGTTTTAGACTGATACAGTTTAAACAGTAGTAGTGCTGTCATAGCTGTGACAAGCTTTGTAGGGAGAATTGATCGATTTTATCAACAGATTTTGTTGGGAAAATATTTTTCTAGTTCAGTATGATTTCTTCCAACTTTGTCAGTCAGTTCAGGAAAAGATACTGCCATTGCTTGCAAACCTCATGGAGTTAAAAAAGAATATCAAACTCTTACAAAGACATGAAGAGTAAAGCTTCCATATTCTAGTAGTTATGGGATGTCATGATAATTTGTGCATCCCAGCTAATGATGATATTCTCAATCTCTCTTATTTAGAGCATAATACCTCTCTTTTATCATTCTGTGTATTGCTGCTTCTTAGAAATACTAATTCACCATAACATCTCATTCCAAAAGCCATTTTCAGCAAGCAATTCCTACTCTCTGCATGCAGTCACCATGAAGTCAATGTGACGTTTCTAGACTCTTAAAGACCTTTCACTGAAGTAGACTATTACTATATAGTCCATAATAGCTGTGGCATGCTGTTAAAACTAGAAAACCAACCAACCAAACAAAAAAGCCCCATGATTTTTAGTGACTGTGCCATTTTTATATTACTCTGCTGTATCCTTTTATGTGGAAAATACTTCCTCCAAGGTAAACTGTACATTAATTTAAAGAACGAGTATTCACTTGCTGCTAACTAAATCATCAAAATGTCTGAGAAAAAATTTTACCTAAGAACCACTGCAGAGAGAAGAAATCTGTAGATTAGATACATATAGAACCGATAGATTTGATACATAGAACCATAGATTAGATACAATATAGAACCAATCCAATGTGAAGAAAGTTATAAATACTCAGATTTGGCTTCCCTACGACTTGTGTTTTTGGAAAGTAAATATATCTAAAATCTGTATGTTTCATAGAAAACAATACCTGAGCTAATCCTGATGGCTTTCCCTCACATGTTATCTTTCTATGTTTTCATGATGGCAGCTCAGGCTTCTCTCTGCAATATATGGCAGCACAATTTTGTATGCAAAGTGGACCAGTATTCTGCCTTCAGTCTAGTAACATCAGTGCTCCCCTTCTGCACTCACAAACGAACAGGTCAATGCTTTTCTTTCCATTCTTTGTGATAGAGACAGACCTCCCCGATCCTCTTCATCTTCACCTATGTCTTTGAGCAATGTTGATCGCTCAGCAAGCAAATACTGTTTGGTTTGTTGCAGGTTTTTTCGTTTTGGGAATATGAATTAGACTGGATAGTACGGAGGGATTAGATCCTTGAACTCCAGATCTCCTTGTGAGTATGTGGGAAAAGTACCACCCAATGTTGAACTTAATCAGAACAAAGAGATTTGGATCAGTAAATGCATGAAAGTAATACAATATTGGGGATAACTTATTGCTTGAGTTCAATAAAAAAGACCAAAAAAAAAGCAGTATTCCCCAGTCAGCTTTATAGTCAACTCTATTTTAGAATTTCTAATCTAAAGAAGCATGGAAATGTGAAAATATTGTACTGTTGAAGAAATACTGCAATTTTCCATAGGAATGGAAATTTTAGACTATCTATGGCATCTTTATTCTTGTGCTTAACAGACAGAAATTGCATGAAAATATGCTAGAGTCAATTTCCATTTTCAGCATAAGGTCGATTACATGTACACATCCAAATACAGTTTTCAGATTTCAAGTATTTTTTGCAAAGCAACTCCACAGATTACTCTTGATGTGCTCTGGATGGTCTAGGTCACCTGTAAACAAAGATAAAAGGGGCTTTCCTATCTCCTTCTTTAAAAAAGATTAGAGCTACTATTTGTTTCTACTTAAATCTCTGGTTTTTTGCCTTCATTAGCAATTTAACTTACTGTGAATCAAAGGTTCTTTTTATCAACTCTTTAGATACCAATTTAATGTAGCCATAGTAGTTTTAGGTGCAGCAAGTTCAAAGCAAGTGATACATTAAACATATAGTCATTGCATCAATTAAAATAGATGATCAGTCATTCTTCAGAATCATGTTATCTGTTTGCAACCCAACTGCTCGCAAGTAATATAACGTAATATCACACTAGACCATATCCTCAACCTCAAACTGTCTGTAGCATCATCTTTGATAAAACAAGACAAAAAGTGGCTAGCAAGAAGCTCTTTAGTGTTGAGCTGTGTATCAGCTTGGTGAAAGCAAGGGCACAACTTCATTCTCTTTTACAGAATATGTACAAAACTGATCAGAAACTACTGATCAACTACAATACCAAGGGACTGGCCTTTAGTGAAACAATGAGGAAAACCTGAGAGGCATTTCATTTACTTGTGAAGCAGGTCACTGTATATGTTCCATGTATATGCTTCATTCTCTTACTGTATAAGTATTTCCTTTTATGTGAAATCAGACTTCATTTAACAGTGAATTTAGTGTCAGATGGACTGGCCATGATTGTTCCATGCTCCGTCTCGGTCAGCTTCTATCGCAATAATCATTGCAAGATGGATGTACATATCCCTGCAAACTTGTCAAAATTCAGGCAACCAGAGAAAGAATTACAAATTACAAAAGCATGTACCATTTTTTAGAATGACAAATCTTTTCTATTTCATAGTGAGCAGATACACTGCAAAGGCAATAACAAAAGCATGCACTGGCAATAAAAATTACATGAAATTTCTATGCCCAGATGAGCTGCCCACACTGTGAATGAGAGGACAGATTTAAAATCCTTAGAACTACCCTTCCCTTGTACCTGTGGTCTGCAACATATAACAAGACGAGACCTACACTAAAACTAGTGATTCAACCACATTTTACACTATGATTTCATTGTAGGTCTTCCTACTTCAAACGCATGTGCTTAGCCTGAACATTCAAGATGCCTTCAGTAGCTAGAGGTATTCTCAGAAAATTAGGTGCATGCCTCTCCTGAAAAGCTGGTCTCATCTTCAACTCCCAGTATATGAATACGTCTGTCTGCTTCTCAGCACAAATGTGTCTCAACGGTGCTGCTTACATAGTGGTTTTTTTTTTTTTTTAGGTGGATTTTTTTTAAAAGCAAATTCCAGATACAGGAATAAATGTAATTCCAGATACATGTAATTCATTAAACATTAATATGTATTGAATGCCTTTGCCCAACTCACATTCTGAAGCAGGTGTTTAGCAATAGGATCATGACATTTTTCATCAGTAAAGACAGAAGTACTAGATTCTTTGGAACCATGTTTCAAAACTTTGAATTTTGCTTACATCCCATGTGTAAAAAATTATCATTCTTATTTTGGGGTTGGGGAACATGGACCTTCCTAAATTACAGTCATAGCAGACGCATGCAAAAGAGACACTTGAGAAGACCTGAGTTTCCAGCCTTGAACCAATTTTCTATACTTTTCTACCATGAATATTCTACTTATTCCTTTAAAGCATTACCAGAAAGAAGCATTAATATCATCACTTCTATAAAGAGAGTCAGAGAATTCTTCGATTTTATTCCATATACAGAGGTACTGTGTAATTCTTTTCTGATGCAACAGAAAGGAGAAAATGAAACTTTATATATTAAAAGGATATAATGCTATACATAATAATAAAAAGGTATTGTCAAGTAAATATTAGGCCCTAACTGCAGAACCAGCTTGTGCAATTCCTCAACATTGTAATTGCCAGCTTTATTTTTTTTTTATGCCTGAGCAAAAGACTGCATCTTTGGGAAATTTACAATTTGCACTATTTATTGAGACAGCTCAAATTCCTTTTTTATTTGTTTTCCAAAAGTACCTATTTTTTACCTCTGCTGACCAGTGCAAAATCAGACCCACTAATGTTTATAAAATACCACATTATTGTTAGATATTGAATCCAAATGCAAGCACTGCAGCTTCTAACAGATAGGAGCTTGATGGAATCTGTCTCGAGATTGCTAGTGTCCAGATTGTCTCGGCACCTACTCTGGTAATAGCCCCTGACATAGGAGACAGAAAGAGCTCAGCATTTTCTAAAACTTTCTGAAGCTTTGACATTTTATCAAGAATATAAAAACACCTCTCTCGCTTTTAATTTTTCAGCATTATTATGAGCTTGATAATTATAAACTCAGAGGAAATTCAGGCAGGTTGCCTATTAACATTTAAAGGTACTGATCTGCTGCATAGATTGCACGAGAGAGAAGGGAGAGTGACGATACAATTTTTTAACAGCACTTTGATCTATTGCTTAATCTAATGTTTTAATAGGATGCCCTAAGTGATCAAGAAGGCTGAAGAGACTATCGAGCACAAAGAATTGGCCTAAGATCCTATGTGGAACTTAAGCAATGTATGCCTTGTTCTTATATAAAACTCCTCATCAGTAAGTCTCAACACGCTTTGTTAACGAGGTAAGGATTAGTATTGCTCTGTTGCATAGACACCCACAGCTGAAGCAGTTTGTTCAAATTTAGGGGATTAGTGGCAGACCTAGGAGCATAACAGAGGTCCCTTGAACCCCAGAGCAGTGCCTTCCCTTTGGTAATGCCATCTCCAAGTAAACTAGCAGCCCCAAGGCAGGCAAGCCAAGCCAAGCTAAGCTGGAGTCAGAAAATCTCCCACAGCCCCCTGAGCCCTGGGCAAAAAAGGTCCAGCAGGCACAGGAAGGTGGGTGCCAGCCTGTGACCAAGCCTGTGCACCGTCCCTGGCCTGGCTGGGTGCATGCGGGCACGGATGCTCCACGGCTGCTCGTGCCCAGGGAAGGAGGAGGTTTCCTTCCTGAGGGCTCCCTTCCTCAAGCTCCACTATTGCTGCATGGTGGGAGCAAGGTGGGGTGAATCTCTCTCCCACTGCCTAGCTGAAAGCAATTGCTCTTCTGACTATGTTAAAAAATAAATTTTCTTCTTACTTAAAGATTCATAACCCTAAGAGGAAGTTGCTGTGCATGAGCTTTTCTGCTCTCTGTAAACACCACAAAACAAGCTTCTGTGTAGAACAGGGCTCTAGGTTTGGTCAAGGTCAGAAAGGTAGCTGCCATACCCTAACTTTTTTCTTTAACAGATATATTATTCTATTAGATGAAAATAGTACCAGGGCAATTCACCCCCTCCTGGCTTTTCTATCTATCTGTGAGAATCTCTGAGAAGTGGGATTAGAGAGAAACCTGCAGGCATATTAATAAATAAACTTCACATGCTGTTAGATATTAAGTAAACATACTGCTAAATATTTCTCTAGGGGGTTGTGATCTCATAACCCATGGACTTCTAATTTGGTTACCTCTGACTTGTGATTCTTACCCCAGGGTTAGGCAATAAATTAATTTTAAAATGTTTTTAAAAGTTTAACATATTAAGATAGAATAAAATAATCAAACATATATGTTCTTAAAATTTTTGACTCACTTTGTTCATAGGTAATGTGAAGTACTACTCTCTCCATAACCACACATATCTACATACCCACGTACAAACACACACATAAAGCTATATACCTGAGGAGCCTTGGTCAGGGTGACACACTTTTTCCTGTCAAAAGCCCAAATGAGAGAATCCATTCTGGGCTAAAGATCTTCCTCTACCTACACCAGGAAAGCTTCCTCTCCCAGCAGTACCATCTCCTTTATTTTTACAAGCAAAGAGTCTCAGTTTTACAACAAAAAATGTCTCAGCTCAGGAAATTACTTGTTTGTTCATACACCCCTATACTCTACATCTTTTCCACCATGTTTGTTCTTTATTACTTAAAAGTAACAGATGACAAATTTAATGGAAAAATGCTTGTAATATTTTCTCAGGCCTTTTGTTTTTTGTTTTTTTAAATGAATCTTGATTCTGCAAGGGTGATGTCTGCTCAACATCCACTCTCTGTCACAAAAACAACTTCCCTTAGTGTGCGGTGCTTATGAACAACCATGATTTAAGACTTTTCCTCAATACAAGACATTGTGGAGCAACACAGCAAGTGCAGTTCACCTAGGCTATCGGGAGTAATTGAACATGAGACACCCGACTCAAGATTTATAGGTGAACCATGATAACATTGGAAAATCCAAGTTTTCTGCTTCCCCTCCACCCTGAGATTTTTCCTCAAAAGCAGTCAGATAATAATTATTTCCCTATTTTCTTCAAGTTGTTTCATCATTTCCAAATTCCTTCTCTCAGTCTCTACAAGTGCCTTTCTCTAGCTGAGCAGAAAAATATCACAAATGTTCCCTACACTAAGTGTAATACAGGTATAGGTGAAAAATAAAACATACATTTTTTTCCTCAGTTTTCAATAACAATCACGACTGGGGATGGGGTGGAGATAAATGCAGAATGATTGGAAATAAAATTTTAAGTCAGAGGGAATTGCTTCATTGAGCATGTTCTATTAAAATAGCAAAAAGCAGGATCATTGATACCTAAGACTGAAAACCAGAGGAATATCAAAATTATAGACCCAGTAATAAGATTTTTTTAACAATCTTTTTCAATTAGAAGTGCTAAAGAACAGCAGATATTCTCAGGAGAAGAAGGTTTACAACTAGAGACTGTTAAAACTCTAGGCTTTTTATGCTGATAAAGACAATATGTGAAACCCAATCTTAAATATTAAAAAAAAAAACGAGTTGCAAAACAGAGACCTTGATCAGACAGCACCTTTTATATCTCACCAAAATTGATTTTTAAATTGATTTCATACTAAATCTGAGCTAAAATCAGCACATCAAATTGGTGTTCAGTTTCATTTGCAAAACGATACTCAGTGGGTTTTGATGCCACAAAATATTTGATTTTGATATATTTCTAAAAAATCATACTTCCAGAAGGTTAGAAACTTTTCCTTCTGAATGTTTTATTTAGTATAATTAATTTTCCCCATTTTTATACAGAAAATTTATCAATGTCCAACATCCCATGAATAATGGTTACTTTGGCTTGAAAAGCATTTCTATAAGAAAAACTTCTAACACAAGTCTTTTGACCAGCTGTGGAGATGAGATCACTGTTGTATTTTCCTGCATTTATTTCTCTCCAGGAATTACAGGATGCTTAGATGCCAAACTGTATGCAGATCAAGCATCAACACTTTTTACTTTCTACACCATCTTGTTGAGGAAAAGTAACTATTATCACAGTTTTTCAGATTGGAAGCTGAGGACACAGATGCTAATTCAGATGGCCAACATCACACAGGACTGTCCAGGAACAGAAGCCAGATGGCCTGATTAGCCCAGTGATTTAACCAAAAGGCTCTCTCCTGCTCCTACAGAGAATATGCAACTATCTCATGATAATAGACCTTTTAATATAAAATGGATTAAAATTTCATTTCGCTGTTTGTGAAGTAGTTTTTAAAAATTCAGTATTCATAAAATAAGCTTCTCCTAAACTCTTGACATATGCACATCTAGTTCCCTAGCACTTCCTTTTTTACCCACCCTGCAACTGTAACTCAGTTTGCTTCTTACAAAGGGAAACCCTTTTTGAGCTCCAAGCTTTATTCAGCCTTGCCTTTGAATTTCCTGTTCCTCAAGATGGGCAGTCTTCCTAAGATGGGAAAATCATGTCATATATATCAGTATTTTATTATTTCCTACCTTAGTCTTGTAAGAAGAGTTAAAAATTTCCTTGAAAAAAAAACCCAGATGAGATATAAATGTATACATGACAGAATCAATTTTTCTTTTAGCTAAAGGGCATAATATACAGCAGTGCGTCTCCTGCTGCTGAAGGGAAATTATTGGAACATCATTCTATTGCCCTATGAAAGGAGAGTATCAAAGAGCTTGGATAGATACTAAGAAGAGAGGGAGAGGAAAAAAGCTGAATTGTTTGACTTACTCTTCTCTTCTACTTCCCTACACAGAAAACTTCATGTCTGAAAAAATACACATATAATCTGTGCAGACTCATATTTCCTTAACTCCAGTGCTAGAACAGAGGAATGCTCATTGAGAATTTGATGTCAAACCTGGATACTCCTGAGCCCTGGTCATAGCCTCAGAACTGGGAGTCAAAGTGTGCTTCTTTTCCACCATACACCTCATCTGCAAGACCTGCCCATAATTACACTTGTGCCATGATACTGATTCCTAGGACTGTGAGGAAGCAACTGGAGTGGGGATGAACAAACAATTTCACTGCTGCTGCACAAGACCGTGCTTCTGCCGCACTCTGCCCCGTACTAGCTCTGCAGCCTGACAAGAGCAGAAAGGTGCTAAAGACTTGGCTTGGCACAGGGTGGCAGCTACCACACTCTGAACACACACAGGAAGAAAACGTTTTGCACAGGGAGATGCTACTTTAACATAATCACCTTCCAAAGAAAACCCCATCTTCAAGATATTGATGAGGGTAATGAAACAAAGAAAGGGAGAAGAAAAGCGTAAGTTCCTATTTTGCTAACAGTATAAAAAGACAATATTATTAAGCTAAAACACTAAAGCTAGCCTACATGACATGACGTTCTGGTCACTGTATCTTGTTAGCTTTTCTGTAAAAGGCATCACTTTTTCTGAGGTAAGGGGCACCATGCGATTTTGTACATATTAATGTAAAGCATACTCTATTTGTTTCAGTGAACTTGAAGATCTAGGAACCTCCATGACCATGACTGCGAGATACTCTCAAGTTAAAAAGAATTCAGACAATAGCTACCACTTAAGCCTATCAACAAGTCTGTCCAATTTATCTGCATGCATCAGAGCCTAGTGTTAATTGATAATACAGTTTGGTGGACACCATAAACCATGCATAAACAATATAATGTGAAAAACACTTTCCTACACATGGAAGACTGGGCAGATTGGAAACGGCTCACTCGGTAAGTGGCAGAAACCACCATTAAGATTTATAGTCTCATCCAAGTGGAGGTTGATGCCAGCAAAATAATGGCTAGCAATCAAATAGTGGTTTTCGTACAACAAGCGTTTTTCAAACAGTCTCCACCAACCTTCACCACCATTCTAATATAGATTAAGTTTATGAGTCTATCTGCTCTGTAAATAAAATAAATGAAAACCTTAAACAGATAACTTCAGTTTGAGTGCCTTTTTTTTCCCCCTAATAGGGAATAAAAAATAGATTATATGAATCGTTTTCTTTGTTCTGTTTTATCCTCTCCAAACAGCTTGACAAAAATCAGTCCTGTAGTTCCTTTTCACATGATTTTCTGATCCATTTGAATATTTCCTCAATTGGAGGAACAGTAATTAGAAGGAGAAAATGTAAAAGATCAGGGAAAAATAATTGAGAGTACGATAACGATTCCTTCTTTTTTCGCCTTCATTTACTCTTTTTTTTTTTTTTTTGGTAACATTGCCCAATCCCTTCCAATACAGAGTGCAGGTAAATTCATCTTTCCACCAAGTTGGCAGACTTGAACTTTTACTTCTGTCATTTGGAAAAAAAAAAAGTCAAAAATAAAAAATAAATGCAGATATTTACACAATATTTTGAAGAGGAATTTGACCACAGTACTTTACAATAAGCCCCCATTCCCACAAGATGTTAAATAAAAATACAATATCTTAGTGAAGTTCAAAAACGAAGTAAACTTTAAGCTCTCTGGTCATTTATAACAGCAAAGGCCTAATAATAGTTCTCTTTTAGTATTGTAGTTATTTCAGAGTTTTTCAGAGACAATTCATAAGAAATAATATTTAATGAATCTCCAAAGCTGCACTTTTTTGACTTATCACATTAGCAGGCCCTCTCATCTGATTGGGAATTTTGAGAGAATCACGGAATTCATTAAAGCAATTTACTGTATAATGGTAGATGGCTAAGATAGATTCCTACTAATGAGATGAACATTAATTAAATAAACTGTAGAACAGAAGTGAACTGGTTAGCTGAGTTAAGAAGTCTGGCAAACAAGCCTCTCACACTCTACAAATCTGAAATTTATTCATCCCGTAAGCAGACTAGTTTATTTTTTTATGGGAAGGCAGCAGGTCTGGCAATGGTTACCAGTTCAAATTTTAAAAAGCCACCCACAGACTTTCCCAAATGCGAGTCCATTTTTTTTTTATTATTATTGAAATACATATTAGAAACAGAGCTTAGTGGGTAATTATCTTTAATATTAGCAAATATACAGTGTAACTACAAAGTGAGATGACCCTCACAAAAAAAAAGCAAAATGCAAACTTTACCCTGGCATTGTATCTACAGGTGAATTTTCTGTTCCAAATAACTAACTGTGCAATATGACAAAAGAAAGAACAAGGGAAAGACTGGTACCCAACTTTCAAAGTATGTCTTAGCTTTATATGATTGTTTTCTATTTCCAGTACCTTTTATCTATTACCTAAACATTATCTATTTCTTTGGTACTGCACAAAATAAAAGAGACAGACTAAATCATTATTCACTTAGCTTTTTTGTTTAGGTTTAACAAGATGCCTTCAGAGAACCTTAATATGATGCTAACTTGAAGCTGGTTAAATTTTTATTTTTGTTTACTTCAGCTCATTTCTGCCTTTTTGGACAATATACAATTTAAAAAAAAAAAAAGCTTTTTGTTCCATAAGGCCCATTTTACCCTAAGCACTTGAAGGTGAAAAGAGCATACATCTGCTTGAATGAGATTATGGCACTCATAGATTTTTCCATAGATAGGCACCAGCATAGGGTTAAAAAAATAAATCACATACAATCCAATGATAGAAGGATTTAAATGAGACAAAAAGGTGTCATTACTGAAAGAACAAAGGAGACAAAGGAAGAGCAGTAGAGTCGAAGTCCTAAGGTGAAGCTAAGCAGTGTGACATGTGAACGATAGCATGTGAGAAGCAGCTTGTTCAGTTACTTGAAAGTAATTCGTGATCTAATGATCATGATCTAATTAGCAAGCTAGGAAGTTACATTTAGCCACTACATCTTAGCTGGATTAAAAGGGGATGATGCAGACTTAACAGAGACCAAGAAGAAAGACCCTACAATAAAGGAACAGTTTAGACTTGCAGGATTGATAGAGAAGGGGAATTTTCAAGAAGCTGCGGAGCAGAAAACAGCAAGATCTGAGAACAGTAGGTTAGCAAAAGGAATAGAAGAAAAAGGACTCAAAGGTCTCTCCTGCTCTAGAGATATCAGTGACTGCTGTTCTCCAAAGTAATGGAGCAGAAGAGAAGAGGAACCTTCAAAGGGGAAAGAGAAATCTATTTGAATCTTACCCTGCTCTTGGATCCTGGCAACCAGCCATCCAGGACCAGGGAGAACTACAGACCTTCATTGCTGAAAACAGAGCAGGTAGGGCCAGGTGCACCTGCAAGCCATCATGATAGAAATGGCAGATAAACTAAAACTCGATTAAGGAAACCCATCCTCTCATTTAATACCACAAACTATTAAACTATTATTTCTTCCAGACTTTCCTCATATTTATTTTAGATGTCCCTGGAGTCATGCTCAGCAAGAACAATGAAAAATTCCTTGGAGGTAGGATTCAAATTTACTTTCGAAGCCCAGGATGTTTTAAAACTTGGAATCCAGCCAGACTATGCCACATCAGCAATACGGGACTGACTTTCAGTGAACCTGATGGTAATATTACCACCAGCATACCCTAATTCTACCTCCCTCCCTGTAAGAAAGGCCCTCTCTTCCAAATCAACAGAGGAAAAAGCAGTAATAATACAAAGCATCAAAATTAAGCACAGCCACTTCATTGCAAATTTCTGCAAAACAGTTAACAACACTGTCACCTGGAAGACAGCCAGTTAAAGTGCATGTGGTGATGTGTGTTTTCTATAGATAGCAATGAAGATGCACTGGAAGATGTACAATGCTAGCCAGGTAGCAACACTCCATCCAGCGCCCTGCTGAGAGAGTGCATCTAAGAACAAAGGAATATGGTGCAACTCTGCTAATTGTGAGGGGGGGGTTGTTGTTGTTGTATTGTTTGTTTGTTTGAAGCTCAGGTGAGCCTCTTTGTCTATTTAATAGAATAGAGGCATCAGAGCCCTAATGGCCAAGAAGGTCGATGGCATCCTGGGCTGCATTAAGCAGAGCGTCTCCAGCAGGTCGAGGGAGGTGATTCTGCCCCTCTACTCAGCCCTGGTGAGGCCGCACCTCGAGTACTGTGTGCAGTTCTGGGCTCCCCAGTGCAGGAGGGACGTGGAGCTGCTGGAGAGAGTCCAGCGCAGGGCCACAAAGATGATTAGGGGCCTGGAACATCTGCCCTATGAGCAAAGGCTGGGAGAGCTGGGCCTGTTCAGCCTGGAGAAGAGAAGGCTGAGAGGGGACCTGATCAGCGTGTGTAAGTACCTTAACGGGGAGAGTGAGGAGAATGGGGCCGGCCTCTTTTCAGTGGTGGCCAACAACAGGACTAGAAGAAGTGGCAACAAATTGGAGCACTGGAAGTTCTACAGGAACTTAAGGAAAAAATTTTTGACAGTGAGGGTGAAGAGCACTGGAATAGATTGCCAAGAGATGTTTTAGAGTCTCCTTCTCTGAAGATATTTAAGACCCGCCTAAACATAATCCTGTGCCACATGTTCAAGATGACCCTGCACTGGACTAAATGATCTCTAAACGTCCCTTCCAACCTTAACGAATCCCTGATTCTATAGTGTGGAAAAAAAAAATGGCCAAATAGAAGAATTTCCCATAAAAAGGCAAGTCAACCCACTTTTTTCCTTCTGATGGAATCCCAAAATTTTCTCAAAAAAATGTAACATTTAGCATATTGAGTCACAACTACTTATATCAGGCTAACTTTGTCACATAACCAAAAGAAAATATTGTATTAAACCAGTCAAAAATTACCTTGCTTTTTCAAAATAAAATTTTGAATTTAACATATTTCTTCAAGACATCTGATTTTCAACAGAATGGCATTTTCTGACCAGTATATGCCCGTGTACCCATAACATAAATCACCTTACCGAATTAGTATTCTTAAATAATAGTGAAAAATGAAACATGCATATGACATTGCCAGCGAAATCCAATACTGCTATGTCACCTACACCAAGTGACACTCCTTGGAAGCAACAGTGGACTTAAATGACTTACTTAAGCAACACCCGCTTAAGTGTTGCTCTCTTGTGTTATGTCCAAGCTGGTAAACCTTGGGACAGGTTGTCCTCCCTGAAGTGCATTGGTCTGAAGAATTTACAGACAGCACTGCAGGGATGTGGATCATTTCAGGGATTTGAAAGAGGTTATTAGAGCTTTTCATGCTTTTAGCACTTGTTCAAACCCAGCCTATGTTTAGAGAGTCTGAGTCGCTATATATCCTGAGTGAAACATGGGAAATCTTGGCTCCACTGCTGCTGTACAGGTGGCCACCCCACCAAACTTGTGTCTGTGTAGGCAAGCTCAGCAGAAGTACTAGTGCCTGGCTGTCCTTCAAAGGTCCCTCCACTGCAGAACTGAGACACCAGCTCGTGCAAGGAAACTTATTCTGACGCTGCCTGTTCTGTGGATAAATAGAGGGCTCCAGAGTTGTCAATACAGCACTTTTGCTACCACTCGATTCAGTGCAAAATAAATGAGGATATTTTCCTCTTGCAGCATGTATTAAATCCCATTAGCATTAATGAGAGTTCCACGTGAGTTTGGCAGGGAGCATATACAAAGTGCAGAGCAGACAGTTTCCAAATTTTCAACCCTCCCTTATATCTTTCAGCCATCTTTCCTCCACAAAAACATTCCCATACAAAGTCCAAAATAAAAATAGTAAATCAAATTACTGCACATACAATATGTTAGGATGATGGGTTGAGGTGGGGAATCCAAGAGGCTAATGTACAAATAATTACTGTGCTTACATTTAGCAAAGCCCTATGCATCGAATGCCCAGACAGTGCTAATACTGTAGAAAAGCTTCGAGTTGTCTGAGCAACTTTTTCACAGCACGCTGGTAAAATAATAAATTGTGCTATGACCGATAACATTCAATAATTTCTCTGATATATTACTACAGCCACTTTTTCTGCAGAATAAAGCTCATATTTCTCTGTCATATTAGTAATTTCCATATTGCATTTCAGGCTCCGTCTTGGAGTTAGTAGGGAAAAGTACATCACAGCAGTAACAAAAGGAAGCTGACTGTTCTTTACAACATAGAGAGAGAGACAGAAAGAAGGAAATGTCAGGATTTTTTTTTTTAAAAACTTTTACAATACACCAACGGATGCCTACCTGAGAAAAGAGGAAAAAAATAAGACAGCAGCTGCTACAACACTGCTTCATTACAGACCCAGCAGAGTAAAAGCCGTGGATCCATTTTGCCTTTTTCTTCCTTGATGATATCACTAAAGCATTAATGGAATCCTTACATTCTATTGGTACAGTATGAATTTATCTGCAGTGCATTCTTTATTGGTTTGTGTACAGATATGCTATTTTTGTGCATGGGGAGATGGGGGCAATGGGGTTTTAAAGCAAATGTGTTCCTTATTAACAGAGAAGTGAAAAAAAAAAAAGTTTAGTTCAAAAATAAGACAATGTTGATATCCAGGTTAGGTTAGGAGCACGAGTAAGAAACTTAACTACACTACCAACTTTTTGGACTTCGCCTTAAATTATCCATGCAGCCTCTGTTAAAGATGACATTATAAGACAGACACTGATGTGTTAGGGCCGGCAATTCATGTTAAATCATATTATTCAAAGAAAAAAAATGCCTGTACTTTAAACAATAACTATCTTTGGAACTAATTATTGCATAGAAATGTATGATGCTACTCTCCTTATTCATTTACAGGACTGAAAACATTTTATTAATTATTACCATTGTCGGGCTTCCACTAAAAATTCTCTTAGAGACACATAACAATATTTGTTGAATAGACAGTAGGAAAACACTTTCTAAGATATTATTAAGTATGATATTTAACATATAGAAATAGCTACATTTTTTAAAACAGCTAGAAAACATTATGATTCTGTATTATGTTACTAGGAGGTCCGTGTGAAAAGGACCTATATTATGAAGCACAGGATAGCATCTGTCTGAGTGGAATTTTCCACTCACAATTTTATTCTGAACTTGGCAACCAGGTTCCCAATTATAATTCCCTAAATCCCTCCACTCATCAGTACCATTTGGTTTTCAAGCACAGGGAATGACAACACTCAGCATCCCTTTACACATCCAAGAAACAGTACAAACTTTAAGCTAGACAAGATTCTGCCCTCATGTTGTACTATGAACAAAGGAGAAAATGAGGAGTGGGAGCCAAAACCCAGCCAGTCAGCCTGTGCATCTAGCTGACAGCGAGACTAGCTGAACCAACAGGGATGGGGGATGAGATTCGTGGTAGATCTTGCCAACAGAGAGCAAAGCAGTAAGACTGGTACAGGAATCCTGTTCGTGCTTCCTACCAGAGTTTGCTAATGGCTCCTCGGGAGAATAAACAAAGTAAGTGGCTCAGACCAACTTGTCTAGGCTGAGGAGGAGAGACGTAAGAACTGAGGCTGGTAGAGCAACTCCAGAGACCCTCATCTGTTATAAAAGAGGACAAAGGTTTTTTCCACTAAACCTGCTGTTCACAGTTGCCATCTTACAGTCTTCACTGGTTTAGCAAGGGAAGCAACCAGCCTCCCCAGCACTCTAGAATGCACAAAAATCAACAAGAAAAGTATGGGGTTTTTTACTTCCCTAAACTGTCTCTTAAACTGTGCTTAAGGGTGGCTCTGCACTTAGCCAGGCAGCTCTGAGGTGTATTGACCTGATGGCTACTGAGGGGCACAAGAGCTTAAACATATTTCAGGGCTTCAAGAATCTCAGGTTTCCAGTATACAGGAGAAATTCTGTGACAGCAAAAATTTATTTTCTATCATCTAGCCAGCATCAACTCTCAGGGTCAGGCTCTAAGTAAATTATAGGGAAACCTATCTATGCTATTGCCTAAGGAAACAGCTGGATTCAGTGTCAGAGCAGAGCTCAGAATGCACAGAAACAAGACAGTGCATGGATACGATCATTTCAGATGTCTGTCTGCCGAATGAGATCCTTAGATTTCATGAATAATGCCTCAAATGTCATTGCAATGAATTGTGAAAACCACAAGTTGAAAAAGTCACAAGAGGTTGATTTATTTATCCAAGGGCTTGTCTATATAAGGAGATTTACTATGAGGCTTTGTTGTAACTGCTTTGTATTAACTGGCCTGTCCCGGTTCCCAGTTAATACAAAGCATCTACTTCATTTTGGATGCAGTATTTGTGAGAACAGACATAGTAGCTACTATTGTGCTCTCTGCTTGCATTTTGGATTCCTTTTGGTGCTTGTGGAAATCATGGAGAGCAGCAGTCTTCTGGAGCCCTCTCCCCCCCCCAAAGCCATTTTCGGGCTCACAAAACAAGCACCAGCTGGCACTGGAGAGCAGTGCCGCAGAGATAAGACACCCAGGAACAGCTGCAGAACTTCAGCCTGATAAAAATATTTTCCTTGATGTTAAGTCTGTAACGTCGTCTTGAGCTGCAGCAACAGGGTATCAGCACTTTGTCATTTGTAAGAGCTGTGAGGAATGCACAACTGTGACAAGCCAACTGCTAGCCTTGCTTACAAGACCCACATCTCAACAGTGGGGACGCTTAGAGCATACCACCGTTCCATACCTTATGGCTACCCCACTGGTCCTCGGCAATCAGTGAGGATATTACACTCATGTTTCAACAAGTTTCCTTGCAGAAGGTCTCAGAGTTTGTTAGTAGAAACAAGTACTTCTACACTGAATGGAAAGACCGTCATCTACACAGGGGTGATGTATAGTTGTTCAAAATACTAGAAAAGAGCAGATCACAGTAAGCTGAGAGTGGTCAAGTGACACATTACCACTTGCCTCACCACTGCACACCATCTTCTGCTGAAGGTCTACAAGAATAGACCTCACCATGATCAACAGCCAGAGGCGGCTTAAAAATACATCTGTGAATGAATTAAACAGCCTACAGAATGAACACTCCATCTAAACAAAATTTCTGCAGGGGTGACCTGAGCACATTCTTTGAGGAAAGAATATAACACATTACAGATATCTGTTTTCTATAGCAGTTTCTGTTGCCTGTTGTAGCTTACCACCTGTGGCAGAACTGGCACAGGTTCCTCAGTATCCCAGGCTAGAGGAATTGTTTGGCTTTGCAGAGTTTGTTTTGCAAATTCTGTAAGGCTTTTTAAAGGCTAAGCAGAATGAAGGATGTTGATTTGCGGTGGAAGATATTTCAACATTTATTGAACATGCAGTATTATGCAGAAAGGCAGATACAATTTGCACTAGGGTGGTAACACAGAGCCTTGACTTAAGGGACATTAAGTGTTCTGACTTCATTCTGTAATTCTCATGTCCTGTGTGTTGCTTGCTCTCCTGAGTTTCTAAACACAAGGTCTTTATGCTTTTATTGACACAGTGTCCGTGCCACAGCCAGGGAGGGAGACAACGGACCACGGACAGTCACTCAGTCACTGTAGACATGCCAGAAACCGTGAAACCAAGTGGAAGATAAGATTTTATTGAATTGCCACTTGTTGCCTTATCCGGATTTAAGCAACAGTCTTTATTTCTTAAAAGTAGGTGCAAGGTGTAAACTGTACAGATTTGAATTGAAAGACAGGGGACAGTTCAGTTTAGATACTTGGGGTCTTTTTCTTTATTTGCTTCTTTCCCACAGCATTTGGGACAAAAAGAGCTTATTGTCATTTCTAGACACAGATCTTTCCTTCCCATGGCTGGTCAGGTGAAAAGGCTAAGGAGAGACCAATAGATATTTCTTATTTTTATTCTTATTTTTATTCTTATTTTTTTATATTCTTATTTCTTTTGCCAGGCTGTGAAACCTCTTATCAGAAGCAGCTGAAAGAACATAGCCACATTTTGGGACCTTCCCTATTTTTCAAAATTAGAAATGTAAAATACCAGTTTTAGACCTAAAATTTTATATCTTACACAGACATGTTAAAATTTTTTTGTACCATTAATTCTATTTTTCAATGAATTTGAGGCATACTGGGAGTTAATGGTGTTAATAATGCTGCAGAGTGTTTCCTATCTATTACTTCAATTGCTTTTTTGTAAAATACATTTGCAGTGATAAAAATCACCATTCAGAGATTTATACTGATAAAAATGCCTTGCACTGATAACAAACTTGCACAGACAAAATGAATTAATTGTTTATTTGATTAAAAAGTGCCATGTATATGGTAACTATGAGATCTTACGGTCACACTGTGGTTCTCAAGAAACACAGATGTGATAAGATGCTCATTTTTAATTTAGCATGGTTAGGATGTACACTAGTATCATGATGGAGGGGATGTATGTAGGTGTCTATAAAATGCATTAGTCTGCTTTAGGATCTCTAGTATCAACAGGAACTGATGGATGGTGCTCAAATGGAGGGATGAGAGAACACTGAGGAAAGAGATGTGCTACTGTTGGCAACCTGTCTCTTACATCATTGCAAACAACATCCTTGCTATACGTAGCAATTTTGAAGAAAAACAAAGACACAGACAGTTGCATGAGGTTTACATCTACCTTTCTTCAGGAAAACAAAAAAACCCCCAGCTACTAGATATGTGTCATGCCATCCTTAATTCCTATAGTCTTCTCTGCTGCAAGCACAGTTTTCAAGGAAGAATGCAACCTGACAGAACCAGGATGCCTCATGCCAGTTCCACCTTCATGCCTATCCTGTCTATAAAAAATGCATGGCTCTTGAGCACCACATCATTGACAGTTGACAAAATCATCCTCAGGACCACACCTTAGATAAGCACTATTTGGAGATGATGTCCTGTAGCAAAGTCCTTTTGACTCATTTTTGAAGAGGAAAGCAGATGAAGCACCTCCATAAGACCTTTTTTCCTCTCTCTCTATTTTTTTGTGTGTCTATATCATTAGCCTGAATCCAACACTGCATGGCATCATGGTTATAACCCTTCTTGACTGTCACCTCGGCATTGCCTACGTAAGCCTTCTGGGTGGCTAAATCCGCATCTGCGCCTCTCCAGAAAGGAAAAGATCCAGAATCTAAGCACAGCTTCAGCTGGAAACAGAATAAAGGCAGAATTCAGAGGTAAAGCCTGAAATAAAAACAAAAATATCACGCTTGCTAGGTATGCAAACTCCTAGAGCAAAAACAAAGTCTGGCTGTTGGCCAGAATTTTAACTAAGAAGTGATATCAAGACTTGAGAACGGCAGAGGACCTACAGGAAAACAAAGCAGTCAGAATATTCTGGATACAAGCAGAGATTCAACAGTATGAGTAAAATAGTATATATGCACATAATTAAAGAGTATATTATTGTGCATATGCAAAAGGGAACCAAATTAAAGTGCTACTAGCATCTTTAATTCTAGCATTTCCATTATATATATTAGTTAAATCAATCACTGTAATTACTGTAAATATAGCAACTTAGCAAATTTTTGTAATAAAAAGGGAGAAAAATTCAGGGAGAAAAGACTTGCATCATACAAGATTGTCAATAAAATACCCCACAGCTATGCAACTTTGGGGAGAAGGGAGGAAAATGAGATTCATCATCTCCAAGGAGTTACCCAAAGCACTTTTCTCATGAAATTCTTCTGCCTAAGAGTAAGCTCAAGGCTACAAGGAGCACTTCCTGTACATACAGGAGTGCTAGCATCCTGGTGGTACTGAAAACCACCACGCATACACATCACTGCATTGAAAGCATGGTCAAGACTTGCGCATCCAGCTGTATTTAGCAAAACACAACCTTTCTTTCTCCTCCAGCTGTCACAATGATATCTAGCAATCGTATTCTCTGTCATCAAGCTAGATGGACTATATGTTATAGACATTTCTTTTACTATGTCCCAGGCTCAGAAGTCATCACTTATTCCTCTGATTTTACACAGGCAATGTTTGGTCATAACCCAAATGTAATGTCCATAGAAATTTTGTATGTAGAACTGCGATATACCTATTACTTTTTCCATAAAATCACTAATTCTAAGACACAGCCCAGCCACAGTTTCTTTATAAACAGCTAAGCTGGAGGGGCTTTCTGACAAGATTTCCTATAGAACAGTACTTGGTCAGCAAGGCTACCTCTGTTCAGTACTCTTTATTCACACAACATGAGAAAAATACAATTTCCTACAAAATATCTTACACAATTGTAAATTTACCTGACCTGTACTGAGAGTAGCACAATATGTCTTACTCTTTACTTACTTTTAAATTAAAATTATTCCTCTGCATGTCTTTTAATAGTTACAAAAACAAAATGTCATATAATCCTGGGACAACTTTAAGGCAAATACTACCTAAATCTCATATACTAAGCTATGAAACTTCTATCTTCTCAGATATCTTCAAGTTATACCGGGTGAAATAAGTGCAGCACATCCTGAAAAAACTTGTAAATCTAGACAATTTCAGCACCAATGAGGACGGGCATGCCAGAAGCACAGCATCACCCTTTAGTCCTCACCTTATCACCCCATCAGCCACTGTCATTTATTCAGAATCATTAAGACATGCAATAGCCTTCTTTTCCCTTTAGAAATGATCAACAAATGAAGAGATATAAAACAGCCCCTCCTGTTGGCCTTTTCTGGTCCCCTCTATAAAGAGTGATTCCTGCCAGCTGCTCCCCTGCTTTTCTAACACAGATGTCCATGTCCACCATGGTCCCACCAGGAATGAGAAAAACGACACAGAAAGAAGACACAAGCTTTTGGTCACAGTCTTTCAGCATTAAGAGAATGCAGTGCTGCATTTGCAGCTTCTACTCAGAATGTTTTTAACAGCTTTCAAGTTAAAAGTAGGAGAAATAGGATAGCTTTCATTTGCCTGCCCTGCAGCAGCTTAAAAAAAGAAAAAAAAGTGAAAATAGAGACCAGACAAACAAGATATTTTTCAAGAGGATGACAGAGATATTTCTTTAGGGCTGAATCTGTAATTTGGACAAATTTATCTCTCTTCATTTTTCCCTGTCTATCATAGGAAAGAGAGGTAGCCAAGAGGAGCTTGAAACAGGGAATCCTGTTAGCGAATAGATGTTATTCAGATGGCAAATTATTCATATGATTAAGTTCTTATACAGTTATCAAGAAGCCTATATCAATTCTAAGTGACTTCATTTTTCTAATTAATCTGAAAGATATTAACCTGACAAGTTGGCACCAAGTACTCTGGAATACCACTGTAGCAGGTAAGAATTGGGTTCAGCTGCATAATGAATGTTACATGGTAACTGCATGCTAGCATGTTATCCCTAATAAGTCATTTGTTGTTCAACTACACTAACCTATTTTTGCAAACAAGCTTAAGATGCCAGAACATCAGAGACTGAAGGAAAGTATATTTCTGAAGATGAAATAATCAAAATATAGGAAAGAAGAAAAGGTAGTATTTACTGAAAAAAGCAAAAGGTTAGGAGCTAAGTAGCTTTGTGATGCTTTTACCTTAAAGATCAGAATTGGAGTTACTCTTTAGGTCTTAGGTGAAATGAGTTTGACGGATTAGGTGCAGTTACTAGCTGTCAGTGAACTACATCAAACCACAGCACACACATACACAGCTTACTACAAGTAGCTGCTCGCTGCTCGAAACAATTTCCCTCTGGAGCTAACATGAAGATAAATGAACTCCTACCCCAGGGAGAAGTGTCCCTCAATGAGGCAAAACAATACCCACTCATAAACATGCTACACTGCTGCTGCTCTTCTTGACTGATAAAATAGACCAGCAGTCTTTGTTTCCCGGTAGTAAGGCTTGGATGCCACAAGATCCAGAGCAACATTACAGTGGTGGATTTGCAGGGAAAAAAAAAATCAAAACAGTTTCACATTTATCTCAGTTGGAAAGATTCTTCTCTCTCACATCTATTGCTGTGTCCTGATGCCTCGCTGTTCTTTAACAGAGGTAGCATTTCTTGTGAATGACTGGCATAAGGCACTGTTTCTACAAAGATAGTTTATCTCACTTTCTTTGCTGTTCTTTCTTTTGTTTTGTCTTCTCTATCTCTTTCCCCCACCTACTTTCTACTTCTTTTTCTATTTGCCACAATTTTCTAAACTGAAACCAGGCTTATGCCATTCTGCTGATACTTGCCCTCTTTATCTCTCACTCGATTGCTACAGGCTGTCAGTAGTACAATTCCTTTCCCTAAAACTGGTTCCATTAGAAATAATGCTCCCAGAAGTTTGTTTTTGAACACACTTGCTAGTGCTTATGTTAAAATAGCAACCACTTTAAACACAAAGCCATCAGTTCTGTAGTACTTCTAAACATGTCTCATCTGAATGAAACCCTCTCCACCAGACATCCCTTTGCATCAGAAGCATAATCTATCTTCAAGAGAAGTCAAAAGCCACAGTGATCAGGTCAAAAAAAGAAACTCTAGTTAAAGCACCATTCACTCCAACCCATTCGAGAACTCCTCCAATGAACCCCTAAGATCACTGAAATGTTTCGTGAACAGGCAGGGCCTTTCAACTAATGAACATTCAAGGTGGATAAAACTAGAAATCATTTATTGGGAAAGAAACACTAGCCTCCGGAGAAATGCAACTTATATCGATATCCATGTTTGCACCCATAAACCCAGCTAGCAGAGGCTTAGTAATGTTGTCCCTTGTCCAAAGTGACTCTCACATCAGTGCCTCCTTTTCCCCAGCCACAGAGCATCACGTATTTACGCCATTCTGGAGAAAAGAAATTTACTCAGATCTATATATTGACCTTAGAAAAGCGCTACTCCGTCTTGACTGCTTGCCTACACATAACCAAGTTACTGTGACTTCAGCTGTCAGCAGTGGCAAAGGCTGGACAGGCTTCAGCCCTGCTCTACAATTTCCTCAGAGAAACCTCTCTGCAAGTTCCCATATGACTGGGAGAAATGTTGTGGAAGAAGGAAACTGCAATGGAGAAATAAAAACCTCTCTGCACAAGCCTCTAAGTAGGTCTGTCACTATCAGGGATGCCGTGTTTCTGACAGTTTAGTACCATTTTCTCTCCTCTTCCAGTTAATTTCCTAAACACCACAATTTCAGAGGTAGTTACGGAGATTTACAAAAAGATACTTGAGAAATGATGGCTAGATATGTGACACCATTGAAAGTTTCTCTGTAGCTCATTTCCCTTTACCAACAGATAAAGAGAGCGAGCTCTCCTGGTGCCACTGTCTCTGCATCTCTCCAGTTCTGGATAAATTACTACACAGGCAGCTCTAGGCCTGTATTTTACCCTTTTTACTAATAGAAGGAAGCAGAAGACTTGTATCAGATTGCAAGACTTAAAAAGCAGGAAACATTCATTCCTACCAACCCAACAACCAGGACTTTGGCAGTGCATGTGGTGGCTCAATTTTAAGGAGAAAAAGATGCACCATTGCTTAGGATAATGGTATCTTTCAAAATAGGATAAAGTGTAGCAGCATGGCTAAACTCCTTCCTTTCTGCGGAATCGCCCAAGTCTTAGTTCCCAAGAAACTTCTCTCGCAACTGACATTTTATGCAATAAGGTGTAAATTGAAATAAGCTTGAATCTTCATACTAAAAACTATACCTTTACTTTCCCATTTATACAGTGCAATGACTTTCATCTCACAAGTGATGACAGTTTCTAGCCTCTTTTCAGTTTGGTATAAGCTTCAGCCTTCTCTCTTTGTACATGACGTATCATCACTTCCATTCTGCTTTTCATAATTTTTCATCACATTGGACTCAGATCTGGACACAGAAATATTCAGTTCCAGAATGTTTGGACCCAACATTTTCAGTGCGTTATTGCAAGTAATATGCATGTCTAGATTCAGGTTTCATTTTTACTTTCATCCACATCCCATAATTCAGGGCAGGTTCATTATTAATATTTCAACTTTGGCCTGTTAATTTAAACAGGTGCAAGCAAATAACTTAATCAGCAGCAGTATAAAGCTGACCTCGAATTAGTAATGAAGGCCAGATTTCTGAACGAGATGAGAGAAGGAGAGGTTGAGGTTAGCAGTTTATGAAAAAGTACCAGCAGACCAAGGGCCCCACTAATGGCAGGGTTCAGAAGGACTGATCCAAGTCGTTTCTCACCAGCGACATAAGAAGTTATTCTATCCAGTAAAGCTACTATCCAAAAGAACTACTTATCACAGACATATCTCAGGTGATGGTTGTTGATTCACACAGCATGTACTTCCATCCTGAAAGACGGACATGGCTCTTTTTAGTGGTGGCCAGTGACAGGACTAGAGGAAACAGCCACTAACTGAAGCACCAAAAGTGCCACAGAAAGTTGAGGAAGAACTTCTTAACAGTGAGGGTGACAGAGCCCTGGCACAGGCTGCCCAGAGAGGTGGTGGAGTCTCCTTCTCTGGAGATCTTCAAAACCCACTTGGACACCACCCTGTACCACATGCTCTAGGGGACCCTGCATGTGCAGGGGGTTGGACTAGATGACCTCTAGAGGTCCCTTCCAACCTTAAGCATTCTGTGATTCTGTGACCAAATAAAACACGCCTGAAAAGGTGCTGTTTCAGCACTAAATTCACTGAATTCAGCACCTCTGGAAAAGCAAGGGCAGGGTTAACATCGTCATACTTTCTCAAAACATCAGTCCACATACTCTTTGAGCCAGGTTATACAGCATCCTGCCCATCTCATAAATGAACAAAACAGCTGCTTGCTCCAGTCCACGTCTGAAGAATCCACACACCTGAGACAAAAGGAGAGTGCCAAATATCCCACAGACTCACACCTAAATTATTGAGTGACTCTATTCAAAGCAATCTCTTTGGGCACACAATTTACAGGGATGGTCTAGCAAAACTATGTGACGTGCACCGACCTGCTGACCCAGAAAGCCGGACCCACTTTGAGACAGTCAGTGGCAACAGTCTGAGAAGGAACCTTTGAAAAATTCCATCTGAGGGCAACAGGACCTGGCAGCTGCCAGCCCTGGTAGCGAGGTCAGCAGGGAGGAAGGCTTGGCTGGCCGTGTCAGACCCTCGCCAAGCTGTACTGGCCGAAGCCAAACCTCTCAGCACGCTGGACATAATTAATGCAGAAAAGGTCCTTTGCCCTGCAGCAGCCTGGGAAGAGCTGGTAGGGAAAGCATGGATAGTGCCCTGATTTTCTTCACAGAATGACTAGTTCTACGCACTCGTGAAATTACACACTTGCAAGAGTTCAAGACACAAAATAAATTGTTTTAGTTTCTGTTGTAGGCACCCTAGAAGAGGCAAATATGTTGCTCTGATGTTGTGTGATGGTTTGATAATAACTGATGTAAAAGCCCATGTAATCATCCCCAAGCATTTGCTTTAAGAGCACAAGTATGCTGAAGCCAGGATATAGATCATTATCTGCTGGAGAGTGATGTGAAAGCCATTATCAACAGGAGGTTAGAAATAGGTATTCAGGAGCTATAGGAATATTAAGCCAGTTATATATTGCACTGTCAGTAGGTATTCAGGTTTTACCTTAGGAAACCTAGTTAGGAACGTAGACACCTCACACAGGTAAAGGAATAGGGTTTTGGTTTTTTGAGGTGAGTCATTTGAATAGGGGCCTAGCTTGAGTGGTCCAAATTATTCTCAGAAGAAACTATCCCCTTTCAATTGAATATGCAGAGATCTGAGCTCCTATGCACCTGCAGTGCCTGTATTCGTCTTGGCTAACTTCATGTCATCTATCTATGTGTACAGATATCTTTGTGAAGATGTCCATCATTTAGATATCTTCACAGGCACCTACCTATTTATCCCTTATAGTGCATGTACTCACCTCTTGAAAGACTACAGAAGAAATTTGTACATTTCACATAAACTAGATGCTCAACTCATAAATGTCAGAAGTCAGGCAGAATTAATCCCATGCTTAATGCAGATTGTTTAATTTACCCCTCACATGCCTTTGAACATAACTTTTCTTGGCTAACCATACAGGCGTAATGTGTAACCACTTAGATCCCACTTGCTGCAAACAACATGAACGCTTTTTCGCACGTTCAGATATATGCTGTCAGAAATCACCACGTTCCTGTGCACCCAGAGCCTGCAGCTTGGCACACGTTGCTCCCTCCAGGAAGAAGCTTTCTGGAGCTGCTCATGACAATGTAGCACCCCATTGGCATATTTTCTGCCAAACAGTCCTCATACTGCTTTGTGGTCTTGATGGAAGGATTTGGCCTTTCTTCTGCATTCTTTCTAGGCATCCATGCTAAGAAAGATGCTTAGAAGGAATGCTGAGGATTAGATATACGTAATACCTCCAGAAGGATGAGATTGAAAAGAACAGATTAATGCAATAACCACATCTCACCACCATAGGCAGAATACATTCACCCCAACAGACAAAACTGGGAGTCACAGAGTGTGTGTGATTCACAGCCAAGCAGCCACACAGGGTAAGTGTCAGGACTATGGTGTAGAGGTTCTTGATGCTAATCTTACACCTTGTATCGAGCTCTAAACATCCAATTCAGTATTAGCTACATCTGTACCTATTAACTCCTCCACAACATTGCTTCTGCTCTCATGCTGCCAAGCTTCATGGCCCCCTCCTAATATAACATTAGGAAGGACTTTAAAAAAAATCCACAGGTCAGATGCAACAGCCTCCTAAATCAAGAAATTCTGTTTAAAAAAAGCAATAGATTTTGAGCCTCTAGAGTACTTTGGGGTCACGTTTCCAGGCTTTCCTGCACCACAACGAAGACTACAAATGCACTTTAAAAGGAGAAAAAAAAATAGAGCAAGAGAAAGAAAATTAGAGTGGAATCACTTGCCTCCAGCATCTGGCTCTTGAAGAGAAACATACGTGACTACCAGTTTTTCATTACCCTCCACCCATGCGATTCTTTCCATCATCTGTTAGATGGAGACCCTCACCAAAGTATTCACTAAGCTCTTTTTCTGCCAAGAAAAAGAAAATTAGGGGCCGTATAATTTTACCATTTGATTGTAAATACTGCTGTTATGTAAGGCAGTGGGCACACTTAACAGGTCATCATTTCTTCTGGGAGACAGCAGCTCTGAGCTGCTAGCTGTAGTCAGCAACAAACTCTGCCTGATGTTCTGCTAGTTAAGGAATGCTTAAATAAGAATGATATCAAAGTGATAAATACAAGCCTTTTCCCTTTGCTCTTTTCATGGCCTCAGTCTACTTTTTTATGTCAAAAAGTTCTGTGAAGTATTGTAGATGGAGCTGATAATAAAAAATAAAGTTCTGGTTGCTTAACATTCTCAATTATAACCTCTAATTTTCAGTCACTTATAACTTTGCCAAAAACAATGCCTCGAGCTAGTTAAAGGGGGAGGGATTCAGTAATTAAGTTAATCTGTTCCTGAGAGCATCAAGGAAAACTAGGCTTCCACCTCAAATTTAGACAGTTTTTTTCAGTGACTTCTTTGAAGCATCCATACATCCTGCTGCTCTAAATTTGGCATCTGTAAGTATACAAAGGATTGTCCTATGGTAAAGGAAGTTTCTGTTTCACCAAAACATAAAGCCTTTGGGTTGGGGGAAAAAGAAATCACAATTTCAAATTTAATTGCAGGAGCAAGGATCCCCGCCAACAGGGAACATGCCCTTGGACCACGAGCCAGGCGTCTGGGTTTTGGGTTAGCCAAACAGAGCTGCGCAATGATAGTCAGCCTGAATTCCTCAGCAAATGGAGCAAACAGCAAATTAGATGAGGAAGAGGTGGGTTAAATCATGAAGTGCTTGAGGGGGAGCAGATTTCTTTAGAACAGTGAAACTCTAGAGCCTTTCTATTCCTCCTTTCCAGCTGCTGTCTTTGCACACAGGTATGCTAATGCATGTAAATCTCTGCAAATGTAAGACCTGCTCTGTCGCATCCCGTGGGTATTCGCAAGCATGCCAGGCTCTCCCTCGTCACAAACACCACACGGCAGGTCCTGTCTGACTTCCTCACCCCACGCTTTGCTTTTGGGTAGCTGGAGAGAAGCTGGAGCATCACTCTCCAGCTGGAGAACTGAGGCTGTGCTCGCCCCTCTGGCCTTCACACGTGCACTATGGCAGACTAGACCTTGCCTTGCAGCTCCTCAGCAAAACCTCACCGCAGCCTCGCTCCTGGCTGTGCTGTCCCCTAGCTCTAAGCCCACCGCACAAACCAGCTGTGCCAGCCTCCAGAGAATGCAAATCTTGCCACTTCTTACGCCCCTGAAACCTGCTCTCCTTTGCCACGGTGACCTCACCTCACATCTGCGGCACATCCTACACACTTACCACACCTCCTCTGCAAGCTTGCTGCGCACTCCTACTGCGCCGCTTCAAAACGTAGCTCTCACCACACTCTTCATCACCACAACACCTGGTCAGCACTGACGTTCCTCTCTGATTCCAAATTCACACCAAGGGCAACCACCTCAAAAATCACAAAGGCTGAATGGATTCATTTATAAGCAATGCTGGCAACTCACCCGCGCTTTCCCAAAGGTGGGTCTCAATCAAGGTCATTTATGTGGATTTCCAGTCTCTGTGATCTTCTCCTGCTGAAGAAAAGACAGAAAGGATCTGATAAGCACAGCTTGGATTTCAACCACCCATGTGGTTCTGCGTGGGAACTGGAACCAAAGGCTCTTTTCCCATTTTGAAGTACAGCTCTCGTATTTATCAATAATAATTGTCACTAGAACATGCTATTTCACTGAAGTTACTGCAAAGCTGAAAGGTCCTAAGTCCTTCCCATATCTTCCTCCTCCATCAGCAGGGAAGCACCCTGCATCCCCACAGCTCATTGCATCCTTGTCTCCAAGCCTAGGAGACATGGGGAGTTCGCTTCCAGGGTATATTTGAGGTTCAGGACTTTCATGTTAATTTTCTCTACATTCTTACCCAAGGTTTTGATATTCTGACACTACAATTTTTGTTTGCCCTTCTGTAGTTTTTATAATCTTGATGCTTAGTTGCTGCGAGCTCTCATTTTTTGGCAAGACTGATGAAGGGGTTTGCTTTGTAAAAACAAGTTTTATTCCCCTTGTAGTTCTAGAAGTAGGGCAAGCGTGATTTAAATGCAAAAAATACATATATTAACTATTTATTTCTGTGAACAGCAAGTAAGCGTAGGAAACATCTATCCAAGTACTTACGTAGACTGTTTTGCTGGAGTAACTACAAATCAAGGTAAACATGGAAAAACCTGCCTTGCTTCTTTCGGAAGCAGACCCCTTGATGCATGCCTATTTTTAGTTTTCATTCTCTCCATTGTGTTTTTTCATGTTTAAGAAAGTAACTAGCAATGCTGCGCAGTAATTCCTGCCCAGGTCACAACAACAACTATCATGAGCCTTAGTTTTAACTACGCTAGGGTTTAATTTAATAAGCACGTTATATATTTTTATATCAATGCCACCCAGGTTTCTGCTAAAACCATTGCTGCAATTGGTGCAAGCTGCAGCACGGACAAGTCTCCAACAGCTGGGATTAAGCTTACTACTTACTATTAAACCCAACATAAATAGAAGAAGACATATGTATATATATACATATATTTTAAAAA
>PTEX01000076.1:3013614-3046114 GCA_003342815.1 Eudromia elegans
TGAGGGGACAGCTCTAAGCGTCTTATTTCCAACATCCATCCTCCTACTCTCTCTCTCTAAAATATAACGTGTGCGTGTGTGTAGATATATATATATAATTTTATATATATATTCGATTCACACACACGTATATAGATAGATATATACGCACACACAGTTTAAATTTTACTCACCCCCTTTTCTCCTCTATTAAAATTCCGAATGGCTAAGAGGATTTTCTCAATTTAGTCATACTTTTAATCTTCACTGAAATGAGTGATGACTTCTTATAATAAAAAGTTGACAGGCTTACATTGCGCACCGGTGGATTAGTTTCCCTTGGTGATGAGGTTTTCTTTTGTGCGCCGTGTGTCTGTTTGATGGAGGTTTAACAGAAAGCATTTTGGCAGAAATTGGATGCAGCAGGGATCATCTGGAGATGGCTGCTGTTCGATATTAACTGCACACAGTAACTTTTTATTTATTTATTTATTATTCTTCAGCCAGGTGACAGAAGCAGTCAAAGCGTGTTTTCTTCTCCTGAAAGAAACAGAAGCATGTATGTGTGTGTTTGTGGAGGGGGGGGAGGAATTACAAAATCAAACATATCTTTGCAGTATGAACCTCCTTAGGCATCGTGTTTTATTTGCTTTGGGCCTTTGTCTAACAAAAGCGCATGAGTAAGATGCGCTCCATAAGAAGTTATCAGACCCGTGAACAACTACTCTTTTTTTCTTTAATAAAAAAAAGCATCAAAACCCCAAACAAACTGCTTTTCATCCTCAGTGAAGGCGGGGGGTGGTATGAAATTAAGTAAGACACTGTTGTAGAGCAAAGGCTGTACTTTGTTTGAATGTGCATGGGCCTCATTGCCTTATGGAAAAAGTATTTTAAAAAGCTGGGGGGGTTGTAGCTTTTTACAGTTCCTACAATACAAACAAATGTAACTGCTTCTCATTATCTTCAGTAATGCTGCTTGATTGGTCTGATGAAGGCACAAGACAATTCCAGTGTTCATTCACAACTGATCAAGTACTTGCTTTCAGACACTCGTATGTACTGCAACATCCACGATATGAGCTGAAATCTTATTCTGTAACACCTGCCTGACTAGCTCTGGTTTGTAATTCTGTATCAACGGGTCTACTAGGCACAAAACGACCCCGCTTTCAGAAGTCCTGAGTAGGTCTGAGGAATCAGTGGCAGCTCCTCTCCAGCCCTCGTGAATACGAAGCCGGCACAAACCAGAAGTTTGCCCCGGGAGACGCTCCCTTCACCAGTTCACCTTTCTACCTTTCTCCAATGCATCCAAAAAAATTCCCTCAGAATACTGCACGTTCGTGCTTTTTAAATCCAGGCTGTTCTGCCAGGCTTAGGCCCGTAGAAACAGACAAGATGGATTCACGCCGTGCAGGAACGGGTCTTTCGGAGAACACATCCCGCAAGTTCCACGTGAGCTCAGTGTTGGGGCAGACCAGTTGCATAGATAATTCTAGAAAGATCTTCAGGAACATTTTCATATATTTCAAAGTATGGCTCGCTTAATATGCAGGGACTTATAATTTGGTTCTAGGTGTCCAGATATGAGTGATTTCAATTTTATTTAAGAAATTTATGTTATTGCCAAATAGTTACTACTAGAATAATAATGAACAGCATCTAAACACTTTTCACACTTTAGAATTTTAGCTGACAAGCTAAAGATGGAGTTTATTTTTTTCACACAATAAAAAACAATATTCTCTTCAATTTCACTGAACTTTTGAGAATTGAAGCAATATGTTTATAATAGAGATAGGAAAAGCTTAATCTGCACTTACCTCTGGTTCAGACAGCCAGCAGTGACAATCCTGCTTTCCTTGTCAAGTTTCAAGAACTTGCAATCCTTAATTTAAACACTTGAGAAATCTATGGAGCCTGTCAGTCTAGTTAATGAAGCCTCCTCCTTCCCCTTTTTTAAACAAAATCTGACTTTCTTTAAAGACCACTTAAGGCATATCTCTGATTATACAAACAGGTTCTGTCCTAGAAGAATGAATAATCCAATAATACCTCTTTTGACTTGTTTCCTTCACCACCCCCAGTCATTCTTGAAAGGCATATAGCTTCTTTAAAAGTAAGGAGCTACTAAAAATAGTCTGGTCTAAGACAGACAACAGATGTATGCCATTTTTAATACAAAGAGTTTAACACTGCTTTGATTGGAGGGCTTCTTGATCTTGCATCATTTTTTAGGATCATGTTTACGAAAACATAATGAACTAATGACTGCTTAATATTCCATTATATAGCTATGAAAAAAAGCTCTTTTTTCAGGTATTTACAGTGCGTGAAGCTGCTTGCTTAGCATCACAAAATAAACACGAGACATATAAGGACATATAAGATGATACAAGTAGTGCTAAAATGCATTCAGTTTTTCAGTAAGTTAGACTCACCTAATTAGGTAGATGTTGGCACCTAGATTTTTGAAGTCTTAACCTCAGTTCTCTAGACTTCTTAAAGTAATTTATTTAACAGGGAATCGGATACTTGAAATAAGACTGATACCTCACTATGCTAAATGCTATGAAATACACATTGACATCCCTTTACAAATGAATTTGTAGTCTCCCCAGGACAAAACACAGTAAATTATTTTACCCATGGTATGAGGAAACCATCTTCTATTTTGTATCCTAATCAGAGAAGTAAAGTAGGAGAAAAACATATAGGAATGACAGAAATGCATGGTCCCATAGTTGGGTTGTTTATATAGCTGTTAGAAAGGTAGGTAAAATCATTAATACTAATGATTGGATTGGCTACCCTGAGGATAGCCAATCCTCACATTGATAATGATTCCTATTCTTCTCATGGTGGAAAAGAATCTTGTGATAAAATGTGGATGTGAGTATTAATGACACGGTATGCATCAGTACAGACAATGGAGAATAGGTAAAAACATGAGAGAGTCTGTGTTCCTTGACTACTGAGGCTGGCATGAATCTGGTAATGAAAGCACAGTTGAGCCTGGGCAGAATCAGGGGCAGGTACAACTAGAGAATTTGAGAATTAGTTTAAATGTAAAAGAGGTGGAGCTACAACAGGATCTACATATACTGTAACAGGGTCAGAATTAGGGGTCTGAAGAACTACATTAGCCAGAAATGTCTTAAATATGTGTTGGGAATGGGAAACTGATTACATTCAAGAAGGCCAAACAGGATTACTCTAAATGTCAAGCTGGGGCAGGGAACAGAGCAGACGATGAGGAATACAAATTCATAGAATCATAGAATGGCTAGGGTTGGAAAGGACCTCTAGAGGTCATCTAGTCCAACCCCCCTGCACACACAGGGTCTCCTAGAGCACGTGGCACAGGGTGGTGTCCAAGTAGGTTTGGAAGATCTCCAGAGAAGGAGACTCCACCACCTCTCTGGGCAGCCTGTGCCAGGGCTCTGTCACCGTCACTGCTAAGAAATTTGGTGAAACCAGACATAGATGGGCTTTCTTAATGTTACAGAGGCATGGATGGCAAGATAGGGTTACTATCAGAAAGAATGCTTAGAGAGGTGGAAGGCAGATACAAAGATGACACCTCATGTTGGCATGAGTGGCAGCATGATGGCAGTATTGACTATTGTGACCAAAATTTGGAAGAAGGAAAAAATCTGATTTTGTTAGAAAAATTCTATTCATATTTTAAAATGATGATAAGAATGTCAATAGATCATGTCAGAATGAAAAACAAATACAGGATGAAACTGGTTAAGAGTGGAAAAGAAGGGTTTTTGAATAAAGTAACATAAAAATGGTATCATCTCCTATATGAAGATCATCAGAAGACCTGATCCAAAGAGGTTTCTGAAAGTTCTCTTTAAAACACCTGTGACTACATAGCTTAGACCTAACACTCTCTTTTCCAAAGTGTGAGAAAGACTCGAATGTAATACCATAAGATAGAGTAATCATATTTTGAAAATTTTTCATATATAGGGATGTGGGCATAGATTTACACATTATATTCATTCACAGACGTTATGGAAACGTGACTTCTGAGTGCATCATATTTGTCAAGCTGTGGAAGGCTTAAATCTAGATGCATAGCCTGATATCTGCTTTAACTGTCAGAAGCATTACCTTGAAAGATTTACAATTCAGTTAATCTTGTTAATAAGGATGTTCTCCACATGTCCTGAGCATATGAACTCAAGTTCTTTAGCTTAAAGAATTGAATATATCTTATTTGAAAAGACAACATTTTAATATCCAGTATGAAATTGTTGAATTTCCCTTACATTGGTGCAACTTTCATCTCCCTGAAGATTTATCATCATCAGGCCTAGTGAAGACAGACGGTATTTCAGGCTACAGGCCAGTGCTGGTTACAAACTCCCAGTGACAAAAAGTTTGCCTACAAAGTCCTACTTGCATGCCAGGAGATGTTCTTATGGTATTGAAATCACAGTTCAAAATTGGGGATGATTTTCTAACTTGGACTGATTTTAAAAGAGAATTGTCAATCACCAGAAAGCCTATACAAGAGGCTGCTTCAGGAGGAAGTCTATTTATTCTCATTTATTCTATTGCTTTCTCTTATCACTCCCCTAGCTTCTGGAACTGGCAAACACTTTGCCCGTTTGCTTGATATGCGTCAATCTGCTAGCATGCGAGTCTGTCATGTTTTAACTCTTTCTCTTACTGACTGCTTTAGCTACTGGAAAGGCTACAAAGATAATTGATCCTTAGAGGACTCCATGACTAGAGAGATCTGAAGTCAGTGGTTTGGATGTGCCTCTCAATAAGGCTTACAACAATCTGAGGCGAATCCCCCTAGCCCTTGTGCAAACTGCTGTCCGTAGCTTCCCTGGGTCGATTGCTGCAGACAGGTCCAGGAGATTGAGGATAAAAGTCTGCCCTTCACCCAGAAACAGCAGATCACTGGCCATCAGTCTCACAAATGCCATTTTTTTTCTCTCCACGTGCTGACCTGAAATCCAGATTGTGCTAGCCTAGTGTATTGATTCTGGTTTTCTCTCTGGCTAGTCTCTCCCTGAGCATACTCCACAATGAAAGGTTTGAAACGGGCTGGTAGCTAATGTGATGCAGTTTCTTCAGTGAGGAAAGAAAGGGACCTGCCCTGACAGGGCCATTGATTAATTTAGCCAAGCAAAATGTAGTTGCTGAGGATAACTAATGCCACAGGTCAGAGACAGAGGTCAGGATGAAACAATGTTTAGTTTTCCATTACAACCGGAGATGTAAATCTGATTTCTGTAATGAAGGACAAGGTGTTTTTTGGTCAGCAGCTGGGGTAGCTTGCTGCAATATCCAAAACCTGCTCCTGAGAGGGCCCCACCTCATGTCCTGGAAGGACATGATAACCCAAAGCATGTACACGATACACATTGAGGACAAGAGCATGATGCCACAGGTCATTCTTGACACCAGCAGATGAATAAGGGAGCGAAGGCCTAAGCCTATGCATTTCACCAATTGCAACGCCCTGTGGTAGCTTAATCAGGCATGTACATGGTACACCGTGCCAAAATTACTGAATTAAAACCAGTGTGTTCCTGCTGAAGTCAACAACAAGACTTATAAGTCAATACGGAACACGGCATATTGTATTTCACATACATATTTAAAGCAGCGTGTCCTTGCATGGTCGTTTCCAGCTTTATTACATGAATACATATGTTCCTGCTGATGTAATTCTCTCGAAAGGTATAAATAATGGATATTCTTCATAAGCAGTTGACCCCCTGGAAAGACTGAAGTCAGAGGGAGGGAGTTAGAGCTACCTTGCACAATTCAGCTTGCACCTGCACTCAAAGCGGCTGGATAAAAGTCAGTTAGAGGAATGCCTGTAATGTGTCATTGCCTGCTGCCTCCAGTGTCACTCTGGTCACCAGCACCAAGGAGTCTATTAGATCGAAAAGACAGGGGAGGAAAACAGTTGAAGTAATGTAGCTTGTTAAACTACTACTTTTGAAGTCTTTGGGGGCACTTTTATTTTTTTCTTTACCAGGAACAATCACTTTGTAACAGAAGGGGCCTTTGGCATCAAAACAAGTGTGATGCCTCTTCCTTTCCCACAGCCAGCTACAAGAATAAAGGAAACAATTCTCAGTACTGCCAATTCTGAGGCATTTTAATCTTTTATGTGGTTCATAGGCTCCGCCAAATCAGAGATTCAGATAATCCTAAATTCCCTTAAAGTCTTCATTCTACCTAAGCACAATACAAAACAAATGCAGAACAATGAAAATGACTCCTAGGCTTTGCTAAGGTTAAAAAAAAAAAAAAAAATAGAAAGGCCAGACTTTGTCCACCCCTTTTACTGATGGATCTGGTACATCTGTACACTGCTAACTGCTTCTGATCTGCAGCATTACCTTACCAAGATAGATGTTGCGTTACATTTTTTTGGAGGTTTAACTTGTGCCTGCTATGGATTTGCTAGGACTGGACAGATGGGAGGAAAAAAAAAACTATAGGTATGCCATTTTTCTTCTAAAATGCTTATCTGAAAAGAGAATTCAACTTTTAATTTTCATGAAAGCCTACATCTTTCATCTTTCTCATCCCATAGACATTTCACCGTTTCTACAGAGAAGCCTGCAAAAATACTTTCTAGGAATACTTTTTCTTTTAAGGTACTAAGACTATCAGACCACACTACCACCATACAGAAGCAAAGCAGAAGGAATGCTAGTCTAGTAGGGGTTTTAATCACTGAATCAGGCCTAGGCCTGCACCAGTCAGGGTTAGAAGAAAGCACTTATTTCCTTTGCCTTCAATTGCTCTCTAACCACTGGAACAAAAGCAGACAGTATAAAGAGAAACACTAGCATCCAACATTAAAAAAGCACCTAAGCAGCATTAAAGACCTGAAGTTTCAGCGTTATAACTGAGAAATACACATGCTTAAATCACTTAATACTCTTGAAAAATATCATCTTAAATTTGGTACACTGACAATAGAAAAGAATGCACACTCATGTCTAGTTTAGCAGAAAGATGAGAAAACAAGCCCTTTGTCCTTGCTCACCCAAATAAATTTATTATAGAACAAATACAGTCTAACATTGTACTCAAACCCCAAGATAGAGTCTGACTTTTTTTTTAACACATTGATGTCAACAGAGTATTAGTCCGGATTTGCATCTTTGTCACTGAGATGAGTCTCCAGCCTGCTGCACACAGTACAATTTTTTTTGCCTCCCCTATGGTTAGTTATAGTATAAACATATCCTGCCTCTTTCATACAGCCACCTGCCATTTTTGCTTTATTGCTGCCAGAAGGTTTAAAGGCATGCTTTTAAATATCTTGAAAGTTTCCTGTTGATAAGAAAAGGTGGTTTTAGCACTTTTAAGTAAACAGTAACACGCAAACATCACAAATCATGCTTTTTGATAGAATCTACATTAGCTGCATGATGCATAAGGGACACTACTGTGTGGGGAGGAGGGGAAAAAAGGCTCAATTTTTCTTAGGGAGACCTAACAAGAAGTATTTGCAAACCTTGGCTGGATATACACTGCTCTGTATTGAAACAATTAAGTCAGAGTTTGAAATGGTTCCTGTAAATTTTTTGTCTTGGTAAGAACCACTGGGCAGCTCTGCAGATGAGACAGCAGTGGATAGATTAAAACTCCCATGGATATTAGCTATCCAAAAAAAATTTTATTCTGAAATCTCCACTTCAAATGGGAAGAATACCTACCATGTCCAGGAAAACAACTGAAAAATAGTAACACAAATAAACACTTCTTAAAAGTCACTGTGGTGCTTGGAAAGGGTGATTCTTGTATAATTTCTGGAATATTGCTGCCATATATTAGCTGACATATTAGGACTAAAATCATTGCCATCATAGCAAATTATTGCTATATGTTTAAAAATCTATAATATAAAATAAATGTATTCAACAGGCAGCAAGTTAAACCATAGGTAACCCAAACCAAAAATGTTTATTATAAATCATTGGTACTGTGCATAGATTCAGACTCTAAACATGACCTCCTGCTTGGACACCTACAAACACAACCCCCCCTGTCAAGAATCACAAGCTTCAGGGTGCTGGCAGGAAACCAGATGCACGTGTTACATAAAGCCCAAACTGACAGGTGGCAAATTTATAGCCTCTGTGTTTGGAACTGTTCCTATATGTATGTATGTATGAAGCACAATTAAGACAACCTCTCGGAAGAAAAGTGAGTGGTATGGTCACACCCAAGGGTGAATATTCGCAGCAAAAGATTCAAGACACATTTAATCTTTTCTCTCATCATTTGAGAGAGGTCCATGAAAAGTTTCTCATTTTTAATATTTTTCAGAATATGTCCAAATGTTCTTTAGCCTGTAAGAGCCTGATCTCCATTACTGTTTTTGCAGCATGAATTTGGCTAGCTGAATAGCATAGTACAGATGCTACTTCTGAATTAGACAACTAATATACTATAACCTGAGAATAGATACTGTGTACTTGTATATATGTCAAGACTCTTGAACTTAGACTTCCGCAAAGCTTTTCCTTAAGTACAAAAGTACTGACCAGACAATATTTTTTTGAAGCAAGCTAGCTAGCATGTGTAGATGAAATCACTTGTAAATGGATACATAGCTGTTTGAAAAGCTGTATTTATTGAATAGTTACCCATGATTGGCATTCAGAATAGAAGGGTTCTGCAAACTGACTGCTGGAGGGATCTGTGAACTAATTCCAGCTGGAATTCACATTATCAGCTTCAGCTACTTTTCTAAGGTTGGTGTAGAGCAACAAATGGGGGGACTGAGTACTTGGGCAGAGAGATCCAAATTTGAAATGACCTTGATACACTGGAGAGGTGGTCTGAAACCAGCGAGGTGAAATTCAGCAGAGGCAAGTGCAAAGTGCTGCACTTACAACAGAAAAATTAAAGCTGGGTATAACAGGCTCAGAAGTGGTGCTGCATAAAATAGTCTGGGACCTGTGGTGAAACTGTATCAAAGCCACCGATTGTTTCAGGGAGACTTAAGAAAAGGTGCCACTGGAAGAATTAATAGAAGACTTCCTCTGCTCACTGATGAAAAGGCCTCTGCTGAAGTAGTTGATCACAGACATAAAGTTACAGGAAGACGGGAGCAAATCAACACAAATGCAAAAGGAAACATTTGGATCGGGTCTTGTTTGATGTTTAATCTGCTTTGAATGAGACTGCTGCCACTGAAGATTGTCACATCTGTCCTCATGCTCCTTCTGCTTCATTCTTGGATTATCTAGTGACTAGGAGGCTACAAGCTGGTTCCTAGTCTGAACTAGCCTACCAAACAACACATTATGATGCTACATGCTTCTGTTCTGAATGCAATGGAGTCCAGAAGAGAGCAAGCTGGGCTGGGTCATTCAGCAGCAACCTTCAACAGTGCCAAAAGAAACTCAGTGAAACTGTGTTTTGAGGCCACATGTCTGCAGAGCCGTCCTGTCAGCCTTCTCCCCCGCACCTCATCTCTCAGTCCTCTTCTACCTTGGACTGTGTGATCATGCCCACTCCTTTGCACTGTCTGTGATGCTGTTTGGAGTCCTTTATGAGCCTCTTTGAATTACGAACCCAATGGAAAGCTCTCCAACCTTTTTGGATGGGCTTGTTTTCTGATGCATGCTTTTTGAGGATACTAACATACATGTCCCATAGGCATCCATCCCTTGCTCCAGGTCTTGCCTGGAGGGCAAGGGACAGGAATACCATTCTAACCCAGCTATTTCAAAGAGATGATATCCATTCTCCAAATATCAAGACAGACATCACAATTCATAAAAAATGTATTCAGAACAGCAAAAGAGAAAGATTCTTAGCTATCTATCTGTAATTCAAACAACAATTGCTCATATAACTCATTCATCTGGACAATTTACAAAATTGGCCTGGCTATGGTCCTATTTGCATGATAACAACAGTTGACAAAAGTTCTGGGAGCAGGAAGGATATGGCTCCATGACTGAGGCCTGAAGCTAAGTTGGATAGTCAAGAACCTCTCTTCTCACAGAGTGAAAACAGATGTTTTGTCTGAATAGAAAATGGTTATTTTCAGAGGAAATGTAAGAAGAGCGATAAGGCTTAATAGTGTGGAGGCATAAAACTGGGCCCTAGAAGACAAGTATCTGTGTTTTTCTTCCCACCTTTCTCTCTCCTTTACTAAAACTTAGAAGCAGCAAGCTATCACCTATACTTAATTTCACACTCGCTAGCTGGCTGCCCTGTAGCAGCAAGGCTAGATGTCACACACTGCACCTACAAGCCAGGCCCTGTGTCTCTGCCCACAGCATCAGAAAAGCAGGTGCACCAACAAAATCAGTGGGAAACACCCTGAGTGCCCATTCCCACCTCATCCTTATTCATTCCACCTTGTAGGACTAGTCTGTTAATTAGTGCACTGAACTAGTCTGAGTTTAACACAAAAATTATCGGAAGAGGGAAAATCAAGGTCCTATTAGTACAAGTCTAATTTAGGAGAGGAAACTACATCAGAAAAGGTGGGGTAACTATGGTGAGAGAGTAACAAATTCTTGTGCAGGCCTCTATCAAAACCAGTGTCTTGTGAAACGATAGTCTGAGCCGTCATTCCAAGCCTGCACTATCAAATAAATGGCAATACTAGAACAACAGGAATGGTTCCATCTATTTACTTGGGGTTACCTTCAATCTGCACCACTGTAATTGAGAAAAATTTGGGTTATGTTAAGATTTTTCAAGCTGTCATAGCAACATTATAGCACAGAAAGACAGAGATACAGCTCAGATGGCAGAGGCGGAATATTTATCCTTATCACAAAAACATTGGAATTGCAAGTTCTTTTTCCCCACCCTGTATCTTCAAAAGAAAAAAAAAAAAAAAAAGGAAGAAGAAGAAGGCAAAAGAGGAGAAAGTTCTAACTATAAAAGGTATTTGTCAAGAGCAGCCATCGGCCAGCACCACAAATGAGCAACTCCAACGTGAAAATACTTTCAAAGTTCTAAATGAGTTGTCCCTGTGGTAATAAAGAAAGCTGTTTTACAGCATGACAGTATGTAAGACAGCATTGTCAGCTATAGTTTATTTAAAGCACAAGGCCCGTAACAGGAAAATAATGACTTTAATAAAATTTACTATTGACTTTGTAGGCTAAAACCTTTCTGTCATCAGGAATACAGAAAAACAACCTGCCTGAAAGCCCTTCACTTAAATATATTCCTTTAATATTTCAAAGCAACTTGTGACTCTTTTTTAATATACATGCTACTTCAAAAGATACTGTAGTGGGGTGGAAATTAGTATTTTTAATAGAAAGTTGGAATTGCTTACATAAGGGAAAAACTGGTAATGACCTATGACACTGTCTACTGAAAGCAACATTTGAGGAAACTGCAAAAGCAGTTAATGCAATTCCTTGAAAAGCTGTATAAAGCTATGTCACAAATGAATGATTTATAAATTACTGAACGTCCTTCTCATCTAGAGGATATCTTTTAATCATGCGCTGTAGTTTTCTCTGAGTGAACTCCAAAGAGCCTGCTACAAAGATACACAGAAATCTGCAGCATGTTAACAAGGTTGGGGTCATTTCTAAGAATTGAGGGGGGAGCAAAAAATAAAAAACCCTCACATTCGGCATGATTTTACTTTCCAACCAATTTGATTAAATGCACTACAGCTTGCTGGTAGTGTGTAAGAGGTCATGCCTGTTATATGAAAAACTGCAGAATTTTCATTCCTTTAATGTTTTTTTACATAGTTAAAATAAACTGTGGTAAAAAGTTTCCCAACAGCATATGACAGCTCAATTTAGAGGTGAAACCTTTTAATAAAATCTCATGAAATGAATGCTTTGGTTTATGCACTCTGTTTGTGTTTCCCACTGGAGTGCTTAGCATTGTGAAGAGGTGCTTTCTTTCTTTACTACTTCAGAGCAACATCACGAAGGAGAGACTGGAGCTTTTGAAATAGAAAAGCTGTAGCTTAGCCATGGTGAAATTGTTGATGGAGGATCTTAATTTACAGTGAAAATGCTTTCCTCTTGACTTTAAAAAATGCTATTGTGCATTAATTTACATTGCAGATAATTAATTAAAAATGAAGAAAAATATTCCACAGAGGCTTTTAGAAAGGACTCTGGGGTCCAGAAATAGTATTAAGAGGGGAACCAATTAAAGATTTATCTGAGAGTGAATAATTTTGCTAGGACTTTGGCAATAGAACTGGTTGAAGTCACATTTGTCGCGGCTTTGTCTTGTTTCACGCACATCCACAAAATCCTTTTTTATGCTTGGTGAGGGAAATACCAAGGAATAAGTCATCTTTCCATGAGAAAGCACAGTGCCTGCCTTTCCTAATGCGCTACACAAACACCACCTACAGCACTCTTCATAAACTTATGGAAGTTTAATCTTGCAGTCCATAGAAAATTTATCTCATTTCCACATTTCCAACTGCGGAGCTTATTCACAGCTAGAGAACTAGGAAGACAAACAAAGTCCAGAGAAGGGCCAAGTCTACAGGAAGCAACCCTTAATGTCATAAGAACTATACAGGCTCAGCCTATCTGTGCAGCCAACATGTTAGCAAGTGAGATCAAAAATCATAAATCCAATAAAATATAAATAACAAGGAGAAAGCATCCCATTGAATGAGTGCTGTACAGGCCCCAAAATCACAATCATGACAGGATGTTAGCTGTAAAATATGTGCTCATGTACACTTGCCTGGTGGCTTAAAAAGGTCCTGCCCAGAACTAAGTTCATCTTCATGTCTACTGGAGGTTACCAGCACTCTAGGGTTTTTCTCCAATTTGAATGCAGAAGAGGTATTCTCAAAACATTTCACTTTTTGCAAGCCTGACAGATTTTTGTAAACATCAAGGTCACAAAAACAAAAAAAAAAATTGTTTGCAGCACACTTCTGGTCCTCATGCTAGTTTCAGCCCTATAAAGATTACAAGAAATCTAAAAGCTGCAAAAACTTTTTCTGGTATGACAGCTCATGAAGACTCAGCAGCAAGATTAAAGGTGTTACACCACTTACAATTTACTCAGGTCTTTACAACTAAGTTACTGGGGGGAATGAAGGAGAGAGATAATTCTAGTTGTCCCCTCTTCACTCCCTCTCTCATCTCCTTTACTTCTCATCTCACGCCACTGGGGAATCAGCTTGGGGGGTACCCAATGCAAAGGACATCTGTGCCTGTACTTGGTCTAATTTCAGGAGAGACCTCAGCCCCATACTCATAGCAACATTTCATTTTTGAAATGGACGTTCAATTCATATTTAAGAGACCCACTTTTCAAGACATTTCTGCCCTCGGAAATTTCCATTCCCGTTATTAAGAAATTATGATAGCTCAGTGCTTGAAGAAAAAATTGGGACTAAGGAACCTCAGTCCAGATTTTGGAGTACGTCTTAGACTTAAGCGCTTCAAAGTCTTGCCCTTACTTTTTATCCAAACTGCAAGAGGATAGTTTTATTAATTTCAGCTGGAGGTTATATTGTCTTTTATCTTATTTTTCAAGGCATGTGTGAGCAGAGGGGAAGACTTCAAATCTATGGCTCATCAACTTTAACAACTATTTTTCTTCTTTTTTTTAAGGCAGGATTTATATAATGTAGAACACAGGACATTTACTCATTAAACCCTTCCCTGGGGTACTAAAAGCTCCTGCCTTTCTACTGTATACCGAGTAGGAGAGAGGAGATTTGGAAACACAAGAGGAAAAGCAGGCATTTTTAAGAAGCCCTTGGTATCTTTCAGGCATTTTAGAACTGCATCTATTTCATTGTGTAGTTGTTCACCTTGCACTTCTCTGATATTGCTTTGCTACTCAGTAAATATACTAGCAATTATTAACTCAGCTGTAGAAACTCATATTACCTCCAAAATAAAAATAAACTTCACTTGACAACAGTTATAGATGTGCCATATAGGTAACACTTTCTAGAAAGGTGATAAGCTGAAAAATGCGGAACTAGGAAAATGATGTAGCCCTAAGAGCTGTGAACATGAAGTCCAGCACCTTCTAGTCATATACTCCTAAGCTTAGATAAATCATTAATGGTTTTGTGGCACAGTATCCCCATCTCAAATATCTTAATTAACTAGTATTCGGGATGGCTTAATACAAGCCCAAAAGTGATCCTTGAATGTTTTTTTTTTTCTTTCAAGAATCACCTTCAGGGCCAAATTCTTCCATACTTAGAAGAATTGCAGGGGAGACTGCTCCCGAAGGAAGAGAGATCCAGGAGAACTGGCTGATTTTTTAAGGATCACCTTCTCCGGATTCAAGAATGGTCTGTTCCAACATGAACGAAGCAGAGGTGGCACGAAGCCTGCATGGGTGAACGGGGGCTGACTAGCCACTGAGTAAACTCAAACATGAAAAGGAAAGACATAAGTAGGAGAAACAGGGGCAGGTGACCTGGAAGGACTATAGATGCACTGCCCTAGCATGCAGGGCTCAGGTTAGCAAAGCCAAAGCCCAACCAGAGTTGAATCTGGTGGGAGATGAGAAGAGCAATACGAAAGGCTTCTTTAGGTACATCAGCAGCAAAGGGAGGATTAGGGAAAAGTTGGGTCTGCTGCTGAACAGGGCAGGCAACTGATGACAGTGGGCATGGAAAAGGCTAAGGCATACCAAGCCTTCTTGCCTTTGGGAATTCTAGGTCTCTGAGACCTTTGAGAGAAAGCCTAGAGCAATCAATAATGACCCTCTGCACAAGTTAAGAACTTTTAAATAAACTGGATATGCACAAATCCATGAGACTTGATGGGATGCAGGCACAAGAGCTGAGGGAGCTGGCTGCTATGACTTTGAGGCCACTCTCACAGTCAGCAGAGGTTTCTGGCGACTGGAAGAAAGCAATTGTCACTCCTTTCTTCAAGAAGGACAAAAAGAATGCAGATCTCAAACTACAAGTCAGTCAGCATCACCATGAACCCTGGGAAGGTGGTGGATCCCATCTATTCCTACCCTGGAAGCCAGCTCCAGACTTACAAAGGACAAGGAAGCAATTAGCATGGATTTATCAAGGGGAAATCATGCTTTACCAACCTACTAACTTCCTACTGTGAAATGACTGGCTTGGTGAATGAGAGCAGTGGTTATCACCTTATTGAAATCAAGGCTTTCACCACTGTTTCCCATTACATCCTCATAGACAAGCTGATGAAGTACAGACTACATAAATGAACAGCGAGGTGGGCTGAAATCTGGCTGAACTGTTGTTGGTCTTCAAGTTATTATCAGTGGCACAAAATCCATCCAGAGGCAAATCACTAGTGGTGTCTTTGAGAGGTCATTATAGGGGCAAACATTGTTAAATATCTTCTTCCATAACCTGGATGATGGGTCCAAAAGCATGCTCAGGATCTGCAGATAATAAAGATCTGAAAGGAGTCGTCAATATACCGGATGAGGTACACTGCCTTGATAAGGGACTAAAAGTTCAAGTAAATGGTCTGGAAGAAATGCATGAAGTCCAACAAATGTGGTGCCAAATCCTGAGGAGGAATAACCCCATGTACCAGTACAGGCTGGGGTCTAATGAATGGAATCTGCTGAAATTTGGTGGAATATGATTTGCAGAGAGGGACTTGGTAGTCAAGGTGGACAAGCTGACCACAAGAGTACCTCAAATGGAGTGTTAAAGCAAAATACAGAGGACTGCTTCTCTTGTCAGTAAAAAGCACTTTCCATATTTGAATTTGTCTTCATTTTTTGTCTACTGCTGATCTCTATGAATAAAAACTGACCTGACTCTTAAAGCATTTGGTGAGAACTATGACCATCAAAGTTGAGTTGGGGTTGGACAGTTCACCATACTGAGCATGTTTTCAATGCAAGCCCTAACAATAAAATCTTTTTGTAGGTCTTGAACTAATGCATCAGTATCATGTGCAGAAACCTTTTTTTTTGGGAACAGTTACAAATGCTAGCTTCCAACTATTTCAAGCTCTAACTGCACCACCCTTTGTTCACCTTTTGCTCTGCCTTATGTAGAAGCAAATCTAATTAGCATATAAAGGTACCTAGAGACCAAACAACACCACTTCAAGCAACTACTCTGTTGCAGTTAGAATCGACTGCAGCAAGCTCTCAGATTCTAGAAGAAAGTTATTTTCAAGAAAATCCTTGTCTAGACCTAACCCTTCATTTTTGACAACACTTGTTCTTCAGGAGGTGTTCTACCCTTTTATTTTTCTGCATTGCTTTTGCAATCTAATAGTAAAATATAATAAAAAAATGTTGATTGCTTTGTGTTTTACAGTGCCATTGACCAAAGTATAATGAATTCCTTTCTCCCACAACCATTTAAGAGGCAGATAATTTGAACAATTCTAGCATCTTTTTTTTTTCCTTTTGTATTCACACAGTATAAACGAAAATTATGCAGAAGTTTCATCAAAGCTGAGCTGTGCTTCTAAGAAGTGTGTAACTCAGATATAGAATGAGCCATTTAAAGAAGTTATTGACGCCAATATTAAATTTACAATTATTCATAAAAGAAAACCATTTGAAGAATTCCCCATGCTGCAAGTACACAAAATACTTTGCTACGCATAAGAAGTTACGTTTATTAATAGCTCTTTTTACCATCGTCTCATTTCACCAAAGCAAACTTCATCCTCCAGTGGGACTAAGAATCACGTGAACGTCACAGATGTTATGAGTTTATTCACCATAACAAAAAAGTGACATCCAGCCATCTCATGACATTGGTTTCTCACAGCATGCAGCTGTCCAAAATGTAGGACAAGGAGAAAACTAGATGTAAGAAAATGCTCTAATTTATGAACATAATTAACTATACTCCCCGCCTCAGCCTCCCTCTGAGTTCATACATCATCCTAGAAATATTTCCTACAAGTCTCTTATTCTTGGTAAATTTAACTTGTCACATACAACATTAAAATTCCTTTTTCTATGATATTTGATTCATTCTCTTACAGTGGTAATATATAGAGTTCTCCTAATCCGGGGCCTTCGTTTTCCAGTCAGCAGGGCTACAACCTTATTCAAAAAACATTTGTAGAAACATCATGATAAGTGAAGGAATTGAGCAACTTCCATTGGGTTTGGAGGGATACGTAGTTGTTTAGTAGTTTAATAATCAGCACAATACGTATTTAGAAAAATAAAAATTAGAGACTGCAAGCATTTACATATTCCCAATCTGTAGTTCAGGAAATTAATGATTAAAATATGTAAGTAGTAGGGTTATAAAAGTTTGAGGGGTTTTTTTTGCTATTTTTTTAGGCAGGGGATTGATTTGGCGTGGATATTTTGCTATAGACATTATAATTTAACTATTCAGTGCTACAGATACTTAGATATTTAAGACTTGTTAAATTTTAAAGCTTTCATTTCAGTAGGAGTTCAGGGAAAAATTTCAAAGATAGAAATGCCTATAAACACCAAATTCTTATTGAAAGCTATTAATAACTGGGTATACAAACAACATTTATTTCTTTATACACTGATATTATGTGTCTATATCTCTCCGCACTTGCATCAGTGGTTTGGACTTTTTTGTTCAGGATACATTGCAAAAGGAGACACTCCAAATACAAATGATCGGGATGTTATATGGGGACTTTTTTTTTCCCCTTGTGAAATGGGTTCATCCCATTATACAGATGAGGGGAACAGCCCAATAGTTTCACAACTGTTAAAAGACTCCCCTTGGTTGAATAGGTACCAAGCTGTCCAGTGCAGGCTATCCCTGCCTCTTTGTCTCTCTGATCCCTGGGAATAGACCGAGTGTGCCCACATAGATGTTCAGAGCCAAGTGGCTCAAGGCACCTAGGACATTATGAGTCACTCTCCTCAGATCTCTACTGCAGCATCATTATATGAGTTTCTTAAAAGGATCTAAAACACACTCGCCGTACAGTTAGAAGAAAAACAGCTTTCGGCCAAGCCAAATTAAAGACTACATCTCTATCTTCTTCCTCATCTCATCGCCACTACAACCACCCCTTCTCTAAAGCAAGCTCTACGGATCAACATCTTCTGAAAATAAAGTACTTCATTTTCACCACTTCTGCTTTGAAGTTGTCTTTCCCTAACTTACTTGCAGCATCCCAATACAAACAGCTTCTATCATGCTTTACTGGTGAACTTAGACACCTCCTGTCCAAACTCTAACACCTATCTTTCTCAACTTCTCAGCCTATATGCTTGTAAAGGGATGCATTAATATACAGCTTTATACTGAATCATCCAATTCATAAACACAACCATGGGCGGCCCAAAACATGCCATATTAATACATCTGCAACAAAGCTTTCTTTACATATATATATGTACACACACGCAATCACAAAGAATATAAACAGGGAATATTTTTTGTAAATGTTATATGTTTTAGGAATGAAATACATTTTATCATTTATAAAACATCATTCATTTCAGGTTTTCCCAAAATAACAAGGTAGAACTAAGAAAACGGCTATGATAAAATATTCTTTCCTTCTCTTTCTTTCTTCCTTTCAGTTTAATGAGATAACAAATCCCTCACTTTATGACTGCATATACAATGAATGTTAAATATAACAGGTAGCACTTGAGAAACTAGACCAGTAATCCAGAAAAAAAAATGTTACCTGATATTATCAGATAACTTTATGTCCCATACTTACTGTAACTAAATATGGTATGTCTCTAACGCTTTGATCATTCTCACCTCAGTGGGAGATTATTCTCTCACATTTTATGTGCACAAATTCAAATTTCTTTTTTACACCATGATCTGGATGAAGGGTAGATATATGAATCCATTTATCTCCCACTCCTGCTATAAAAGAACTAAGTGTAGAGTCAGATGATTCCTTATATGACCATATTCTCATCCTCTCCTCGAGTGTAACAGCACTTAGACTTCTAAGGCCAAGTGGTTACATATATAGATCACATATAAGAAAACTTCAGGCCAACTGAAGGCTCCTCTCCTCCCATACAACTCCTTTAAAATTCATTTTTAATTGCTTGAATATTCTTTCCGATTATTTGGTAATAATGAAATTACCTCTGAATAAACTACTCCCAAACCATACACTGAGCTTCTGTATTCTCCCATCTACTCAACAGCTCAGAGACATTACTGTTCTGTTGAGTCTCAAAAGCCAAAACTTCTTCCAGAACTCAAATCATGGCTGCCCATATCTTGTAGGCTTTTCCTGAGCCAGGCACTCGCCATTTCCAGAGGCATAGCAGACTCATCAGGCAGGCTCAGGCACTGATGCACTGCAAATGGGAGAGCCTAAAGTCTGGGAAGTTTTGATTCATATTCAGATTCATCTAGAAGAAAGAGATTACCTAGTGGATTATCACAAGCATCATGACCCCAAATTTCAGAGGCCGCAACTGATTCTCAGGCAGTGATTACTAAGCAAGCTGCTAGACTTGTGAAAAGCAGGTTCTAATGAGAGCAGAGAGGCAGGAATGTGAACTTCTGGGGTGACAAGACTGAATCCCCATCTTCCTGAAATTTCTTGTCTTCACAAAGCAGCTAGGAGTCAGAGTCCCAAAATTCCTCCTCCCTAAAAAAGAAAGCTCTAAGATCTATGGTTCGGGATAGACAAGGAAAAATCAAAACCACACCTTTTTATAGTTAAATCACTAACTTCAGTGTATACACTCACAGCATTTAGTAGCATAGCTTTATTTAGAAAAACATAGTTCAGTGGTTTTGAAAATGTTTTCTTTGAATCTCTGGTTATAGGAATTATGATTTTAAATTGTGTGCATCTGACTCAAATTAAGATCTAATTAGAAAAAGAAAATGAAATCTGACATTTCACTTACTCTAGCTATAGCTTACAGCCAGTATAGGAAGTAAATAGCTCTAGCCTTGACCTGTGGACTGAAAGCCTATTAGTGGTTAGAGTGCATTAGCCACGTTCCTAGCCTCTTCCAGTTAGTTTCATCATATGTGAATAAATTCCTACTCTTGGAGACCTCACCAAGATGTAAATTGAAATGGGGGTGACCAAGAGTTTCACGTCAAAGGCATTCTTGACTGGAGTTTAAACTTTAGCGCAGATACACCCAGTGACAGTTCAGGGCTTTCACTGATTTCTTCTGCATTGAGAACTGCTGCTTTCAATATGTTTTAGATTAGTCAGTCTGCTGAAGCAATCAAGAGGGATCATCAAACACTGATACTGACCTTGATTGCTCTAATTTGCTTTTTAGGGTGCTTATGACCTAATAAAGTTGACTTGTGACAGGTGACAGTTTGCCCTGGCTTTTGTTTATAGTAGTATTCACAGTTGAGTAGGAATGTCAGTCTGTTGGTCAGTTGTCTGCTTTTACATATAGGATTGTTCTCAGTCTATCATAGGCCTTATGCAGCCTGACTGCTTGGAGGAAGGTCTAAAAGGCTGTTATTTTTTGAGATAGCATGTAAAATGGAACTATCTAGAGCAAAATAACAATCTTCTATTTTAATCTTACATTAATTTAACTCACTAGCTTAATGGCTGTTCTGAAACCTCTCTTCAAGGGACTCTCATGAGCCTGGTCAGCCATAAGGATAACAGATCAAGCTTTTGAATCTGGGATCTTACAGCAGATGGATGTCTTAACTACTGATTCTTCTGAAATGAATGAACTTGTTTCTGTTCTTCTTTCTCCTCTCTCTAGAAAATTAAACCTGGACTTGGGATTTTTTTTTCCAGTTAAATTTTCAATGATTTTGGCACATTCTAACAAATTGTATCAAAAGTATCTTATACATAATTGGCTGAGCCAACAGATATCACATTATGGCTTAAACCCTCATAAGCACAAAGGATCAGAAAGCAGTATTTTTAATAAAATAGATTATTTTCTATTATTTCTATTATAATAGATTATTATTACAGATTATTTTCTTTTTTTTTTCTCTTCAGCAAACCGCAATATGACCTGTAGACAGATTAATGTCTGTGAGAATCGAAGTTGCCTACAGATGATAGAATCATCTTGGGCTGGTTTGCTTGGACAGTGACTTGAGATTTTCATCATAAAGCATCTTCCTAAAAGTTATTGAGAACTTTCAGTTTAAAATAAAATCTCCAGAGTCTTTAAACACTTTTTTCCCCCTGATTATAGAAGACAAGTTCAGCCCTAACTTTGTTTTCTAAATATAACCAGTAGTTAATTTGCTTTTAACTAGTTTCACAAGCAACTACTGAAATTCTATTGTTCAATAGTCCCAGTATGTCCAAGATGGATTCATTTCACAGTTTCAATAAGCTTACCTCCCTCTTTCAAATTCCTGATCAAAACCTAAAAATCAATAAATAACAGATGCACTCCAGGGACAGGCTGGTCATTTTGCATCATAATTTTGGAAAATTTCTCTGAAGTGTAGGAAGCAACAGAGTGTATCCTGTATCCATTTTTCTTTGAGTAGATAGCCTACATAAACACATGTATGCAGTCACTCGCTTGGGAATTTCAAACTATTTCATTTTTGGTTATTTCTACACAGAGATGGTACTTGCTAATTCAACCTTGTTATATATACACATCCATTTCAGAAGATTTATCATGAAGTAAGTGTATAGTGGAACATGGTGGAATAATTTTTAAAGGGCAGACAATAGTGCTGCACGAAAGTGAGACAAAAGCCATGGAAGGAAAAATAAATCTCCATCACTGGAGAATGGCTATGCTTCTCATGGAAGGAAGTTTGGCAAATTTTCAGGCTCTTTTAGACATCCATAGCAGATTGAGCAGTGAGCTGTGGCAGATATTTTCAGGGACTCTGCAGGCCTATCTGTGGAGAAAATGTGAGGGAGCATATGATTTTGGCATGTCATAAAATTATATATGACACTTGTCATCTTATTTCCACATATATATGTTAGACAAGCCAGGAAGATCAAAATTGGAGGAGTCTTGTTAAAGCCATTGGAACAAAGCAAAGAAAATTGAGGAAGGTAAAATATTTCTATAAGGCAAGATATAAAAATCAACATATCACCTGAAGAGCAAGGGTATTTTATTTCTAAAGGTATGGGCCAAATAATCAGAGGGTCAGAATTCAAGCAGAAGAACTTAAGTGAGCCAAAGACTTCTGCAGATTAGACAGCAGATACGTAAGAGAGAGGAGACTTCAGAGGGCTTTAATGTGCCTTAGACTCTAAAAATTCCTCCTTGCCTTTCATTCAAGATGATAAAAAGGAAAATGGACCAGAAATCAGAATGACCAGTAGTGCAGTGGTTGGATATTCACTTGGTATGTGAGAATGTCCAAGCCTCTCAACTTGGTACCCCCAACCTGTGCATCTTCCAATTATGTAGGCTAGGATTTTACTCCCTCTTAAAATTCCAACCTAGACTCCAGAAATTTTCCCTGGAATGTTCACTCAAAGCCAACACCTTTTTCCAAAAGAAATCTCAGCTTTAGTGAATTTCATTTCTCTTAGGAAAAACTATTGGGTTGAAAAGTCAACAGCCAGCTCTAGATCATGCCACTTGTAAGTCTCAATATAGTCAAGGAGGGTTCAAAAGCTAATTGCCTATAAAACTGAACACTTCTTGAATCTTACAGCTGTCATATCCTTCACTGTACTTCAGAAGGAGGGGTTGGAACTGAAGATAGCCTCTAAACTCTTAGACCATTCTATATTCAAATTTCTTCTAGAATCCTCACCAGAGTTACTACATATATCCAGTTAACAGGAATGATGGAGTCAAAGTCTCCTCCCTCTCTTAGTTTACAGGAAAATAATTAATTCTCAAGTCAACTGAGCTAGAAGTGGTGTAAACAAGAGAAAGAACCAGGCCCCGAGGAACAGAAATACTGCAGGATCAGTCATCACTTTTAAAACATGGCAAAATTTCAGAAAAATACTGCAGATGCTTTGGCTCTGTCCCTCATCCAAGTTGAGCATTGCTTTATGCCACTGTGTTTTTCTTATTTCTACTAAGTCTCCTTAGGCATTCATGCTAATACCTTGTACTTGATATGAGTGTTTTATAATTAGGCATACATACACGAAATACACAAAATTATATTAAGCCTAAACACATTTTCAAAAAGTTGTAAAATACTCTTGCCAGATTCTATACTCTCAAATGGATTAATCTGAAAAACAACTGGGACTCAATTTAGACCTTCCTGGCAGCAAGCAAGAGAAACGTCAAACTCACAATTTTACTTTATTGAAGACCCTCTTAGGAGTCCATCAGAAAGAACTCTATCTGCCTAGTAGCCAGTAATCAGTGGGAAGTAATATTTAGTTTATTAATGTGGCTTTGATTTTTTTTTTCCACACTGCTGATGCATAGTACTAAACTAGGACCTTGATCCAATTTCCCTTCTCCCTTTTTGCAAAAAAAAAGGCAATGAAACATAGATAAAGTTAACAAGATCTTGCATAATATCAAAGTACATTCAGTAGGTCTCAAGTTATCCAGACAGAGAGTTTATTTATACACTAGAATGTTTCAAATAAGATGTATGCACAGAAACTGAACACAATTTAAGAGACCATGTGCTGAAGTCAAGGTTAATTTTGAAACTACCCTTCAGTTTCAAGGCAACCGTACGGGTTACTAAGCATCTGTATTCCATAGAAGAGTGGCTTTCATTGGTACTTGACAGTACAGGTAAAACATCATAAAGTTCTAATCATAAAACACTGCCATTTATTTACTAACAATGGATTTCAAAAATGAAAGGAGCCAAAGAGAAATGCAGAAACTTTTTGCCCTGCTTTCTTCTCAATAAATCAGAGTGAATTACAGAAGCAGGCTCGGGTGTTGTCTCAAATGTCATGATTCATGTCTTCCAGTACATTACATCTGATTTATAGTATTATTTGTGGGGTTTAAGACTGAGGTGCTGGGAAGTGAAAATATATTGGGGCTAAAACAGCTGACTGGGGTAAAACTGACATAGAATAAATACTCAGCACGAGAAAACATAGTAGAAAGTCAAAAACAAATAGCAATAAGATAAGAACTCTTGACTAATACTCTATTGCAGTGAGCCAAATGTGGAGCTCCTTATGTCTTGTGGAATCCATGACTTCAACAGACTCTTATGTAAGTAGCCACCGCTGGCAAAGGTGTAAATAGTTCAGTCCCTTCCATATTTTTAATAAAATAGCAGACAGCTGATGATATAGAAAGAAATTTAGATGGAAGCTTTGGCCCCAAATACTGAGGTACTTCGCTGACAGCAAACTGCAGAAATACCCAGACCATGCAGGATGTCTCCTGCGTCTTGCTGCAGCATAAACTCGATGCTTAGTGTTTAGCTGTGATTTGTCCTATGATTCCCTAAAGAGATGGCAGGTAAGGATATTGGTGCTGAGGGAAGATCTACCAAATATTACAGCTCACAGTAATAAATAGGAGCTTAGAATACGATGTCCAGAAGTAGAAGCAATAAGAGACCGAATGGCTGTAGAGGCAGCAATATATATGTCAGCATCAGCACAGAACTGGTGCTAAAAAAATATCTGCAATCTGCCTTCAGATTCAACAAGTTGCCCAGCCTTTAAACAAGGAGAAAATACCCAAGCAACTAGTGTGATTCTTACCAAAAGTCTCAATAATGGAGGTAACAGGGATCAACTGAACAACTAAGGTCCTGATATTGGAACTGGTCAGCAAAAGAAATTAAGGTCTACTTCTAGTAGTAATGTGGTACTCCTTTTTCTAAAATAGAATTTTCTAATTTTTTTTTTTATTCCTTCCAGTGTTTGGCAGGGGTTGTTATATGACATCTGATACTTAAAATGGCTTCTTTCCTTATTTCATATTGGTAGCTCTAATAAAATTGTGTTTATCCACAGATATATAAAACAAACAGCATTTTTCTGGTATTTATATATAGTATTTACAAAAAAAAGGTTTCTAGTGTAGAAGTCAATCCAACCTAATCACAGATTTTCTGTCACATTTACCTTACTACCAGGACGTGTATCCATCTAGGAAATTATTTCTTGGAGAGATACAGGGCCAAACTCTGCTGTCGGTTATACCACTATGCACTTGGAGTGACTCCAAATTAGCTAAAAATCAACAGAGGTAATTTAATATGTTCTGGTGTAAATCAGAAGAGGATTTGGCTTCTGATCTTTCAATAATTATTCAAGAGTAAACAGCACTCAGTTGCATCACAGGAGAGCACTGGAATGTGAAATATTGGAAAACAGCAAATGTACAAAAACAATAAAATTAGAGAATTTGGTATAAAATGCCTGATCTTTACTGCTCCATCCATTGTCATTTCTTGCAAAATACTCTTTAGAGCATTGATCTGCACCTAGGACACCCACAGGATGTTAGTTTATTATGTTTGGTGTCTTGTAACTGCTAGTGCATTATGAGATAAGAGTTTGTAGCAACACATGGCAATAGGGGATCTGTACGCCCATGCTTCATTACTTCTTGACCTTTCAGATGATACCCAATTGAAAAAGGATCAGTTCTTACATCTGGCGAAAGCCTAATTTACTAATATGCTGTCCTCCTGAGCCACTGCTGTAATACGATTGCTGAACTTCTTATATATCTTGACCCCTGTTAGTTCATTGTTGCTCAGTTATTTACTTTTGACATGTTCACACGCATCACCTGGGGGTTACATCAGAGCTATAAAATTTGGGGTTGAGGAGTGAACACACTTGATGTCTCCTGCATGAGACCAAACCAGTGATGAATCTTAATCCCCAAAGCCTGCAGGCAGGCATTTATCACAAAATAAATTAATTAAAAAACAAACAAAATAGCCTCACACATCACCAAGAAATTTAACATGGCTCAGAGCTCTCAGCCTGCTAATTAAGCGATTGCTTCTGAGTCACTTTACACAATATCATCCTGCAGTACCTTCAGAAGAAGCTGCGGTGTCTCCCACCTGTCCCGGCTGCTTCCCAGCCCTGCATTTTGTTTGACACAGCATTTCATGCTTAATTGTACTAGGCAAAGGCTGAACTAAGTTAAAACTACTTCCTTTTAATTAATCTTCTCCTGCTTTATTTTTAACCCAGATCATTTTCTGATATCTATTTTGCCACTGAAGCCACAGAAAGGAAGACACAGAAATGACCGGACAGGAGTGAGGTGGCTGGAGAGAAAAGGCAGGGATGCTAGAGTGACAGTTCATGTTGGCTAAAACTAACATGGTCATAGCTGACGCATGACGTGTTTCCTTCTTTTTTCTCTCTCTCTTTTTTTTTTTTTTAATATAGTATTTGCATAGTGCCAGTAAAAGAGATTCACTTTTTTTAAAAAAAAGTGATCATCATCATATGACCATGTACAATTTTTTTTTGATTGCAAGCCATCCACTTTTTGCAATAATTACTCACCTCAAAGTTTGAAGTTACTATAATCAAATTTCAACTTTCAAAACAGTTTAATTACTCAAGCTTTTACATGCAACAGAAGCAGAATAGAATCCTCTCTGTCATACTTGGAATATTGAAACATAAGTAAGAAAAGTTTCCTATGGAAATTTTGCAAGCCCAGGAAGGACTTGCGTGAACATTATAGCCTTATAGCAAAAACACAAAAGAAGAGAAGCAAAACAAAAACAAAGCAAAACAAAAATTGGGCATGAGTGACTGTCCCATTCTCATCAGCACAGAGAGTTCCTGTGCTGAGCACATGGAGTCCGATCAGGCCCTCAGTATTCTCAGACAGGACCTCCATAGTCAGATTTGAAATATTTGGGTTGTTGGGTTACTTATAATGGTGAGTCTTGGGCAGTAAGTCTTGCTCAAGTAAAGAGAGAGCATCAAATAACATTGCTGTGAAATGGCCCTCAAAATCAGAACACACTTTACCAATATATGTTATTTATACATAGATATGTTATATGTAAATTATAATTTTTACTCTAGGACTGCTCATTCAGAAACTAGGAGAGGGCAGTTCTCAGTCTCCACTGCACGTGCATGAGCACTTCAGACCATCTATTTAGTTCTCAGGTGAAAGCAGGATGAGAAAGTGGATAGAAGCATTAGACCTATATTAGCACTGGTTAATCATTCCACATATATCCTTATTGCATGATGAAATTGCCATTGTGCATTCACACAGTCACTCTGAACATAACATAGGAAGAGTGGGGAGGAGCAACCAATAGCCCTGAGGGCTGCACTGCCATCCAGAGGGACCTGGACAGAGTGGACAACTTGGCAATGAGAAACCTCATGAAGTTCAACAAGGGCAAGTGCAGGGTCCTGCACCAGGGCAGGAATAACCCTAGACATGCCTACAGGCTGGGGACCGACCTCCTGGAGAGCAGCCCTGCAGAGAGGGACCTGGGCGTCATGGTGGACGACAAGTTGACCATGAGGCAGCCAAGAAGGCCAATGGGATCCTGGGGTGCATTAAGCAGAGCGTCTCCAGCAGGTCGAGGGAGGTCTCCAGCAGGTCAAGGGAGGTGATTCTGCCCCTCTACTCAGCCCTGGTGAGGCCGCACCTCGAGTCCTGTGTGCAGTTCTGGGCTCCCCAGTGCAGGAGGGACGTGGAGCTGCTAGAGAGAGTCCAGCGCAGGGCCATGAAGATGATTAGGGGTCTGGAACATCTGCCCTATGAGCAAAGGCTGAGAGAGCTGGGCCTGTTCAACCTGGAGAAGACTGAGAGGGGACCTAATCAGTGCTTATAAGTAACTTAACGAGGAGAGTGAGGAGGATGGGGCCGGCCTGTTTTCAGTGATGGCCAATGACAGGACTAGAGGAAACGGCCACAAACTGAAGCACCAAAAGTTCCATAGAAACTTAAGGAAAAATTTCTTGACAGTGAGGGTGACAGAGCAGTGGAACAGGCTGCCCAGAGAGGTGGTGGAGTCTCCTTCTCTGGAGATCTTCAAAACCCGCTTGGAGGCCACCCTGTTCCACATGCACATCCACAGTCAGGTGATCCTGACTGTGCGGGGGCGTTGGACAAGATGACCTCTATAGGTCCCTTCCAACCTTAAGCATTTTATGATAGCTTGTGTAACATGTTAAGGGAAGGTAAATTCCTTCAGAGAGCCTGTCCTTCACTAGAAGGCATCCTTTACTTGCACAGGGTGTCTTCATCCTGAAACATCTTCTGTAAGATGTATTGTTATTTTGTACTGCAATCATAACTAGTATTCCCAATTCTGGGTCAAATATCATATTATTCCAATCAGTGTCCAAAATGCAAGATGCCCTGCCCCCATGCCCCAGTGATAGCCCCTCCTCTAGAAGGAAAGACTACATATCAGTCATACCATTTCCTTCTATTCATACTCAGAAAGTACCTAGATGACTTTACAGAGTATGACTCAGACTAAAAAACAAAAATCAAGATTGCATCCATTTGCTCTTTGAGAACAATTCTTCACTGGCTGGCAAAGTTCAAAAGCTGCACATTTCCCTTGATGCTTCCAAAGCCCATGTAAAGGAGAACCAGCTATACCAGAAGTCTGCTCCGAGATTGATCAGATAATGAAGACATCCCACCTTCAGTAAGCACACGTGTCCAAATGGTTTTATTTTTTAAACAAAAAAGTTCATAAAGTACTAGCTTGTTGTGGATAATCACCCCTTTAAAAACAAGCAAAGAGAAAGGCAGTTTGCTCGTGACAGTCTGAGAACATTACAGGAATGTTTTCTGCAAAAGCAGGCTGCACGTTCTGTGTGCATGTCTCATTCACACTGATGTTAATCATCTGTTTCAATGCCATCTACATTCCACACAAAGCTCAGTCATTCTATGGATTATTTTTTTTTGTCTTTTTTTTTTGTCTTTTTTTTAAGATCACCTAAATTAAGAAAATATGTATGTGAACTCTAGAAGTTAGTTTAGCAGAAAGTAATACCACTGTATTTAAAATTTCCAGAACAAATTTTTCTGGGATGCTTGCATACCTAAACTGGTTATTTAGCAGCTGGAAAACTATACTCCAGGAACAAATGATGAGCATCACTACCTACTTCTCTGTTTGGGATGCATGAAATCAAAGGTAGTGAAAAAGAATGAAAGTGAAATTCATGCAAGAAAGAACAAGGCAAACAGATTCCATAGGAGAAAAATGGCTGCCCCGTGTATTCTTAAAAATGTCTGGTAGTTCATTATCACAAGTATTGGCATTTCACGGAGACCACACATTTAATCCTTTTCTATACATTTCTTAAAAGGTGGCTTCAAGTTGCTCTCTAAGGAGAGGAGGTGGTTAATTGTAGCCCTGCTGGATTCCACATACCACAAAGGGCTCAACAAGAGCTAAATAAAGAGAGTTTAATCAGATCTGGAAAAGATGGTTTTTAATGGAAGTGAATTCTGCAGAGGATGATAATCATTAAAACTGAGAAGTTAATCAAAAATCCTAAAACAAGAGAAATTTGAAGCATCCAGGAAATGTTATCCCTCCTCCAACTCAGATCCTCTTAAAAAGTAGGTGAATTTAAAAAAAAAGAGCAAAGTTAATAAAATGTTTTAAAACATAATTCAGAATGGTCACTTCCCAGTCACAACCTTAGCCACAGAAAAGGGGAGGTTTCTGACTCCCAAGCCAGAATCCCAGGACAGGTTGTTGCTTAGTGATTACATTGAGATGGTGGGTAAAGGAGTAATTTAAAACAGTAGGATTACTAAAGGAAAGGGGAAGTTAAAAACTGCCTCAGGAAAATTATTCCACATCCTCTACAAAGAAGGAAAATAACCTATCCTTGAATGCCACTCTAGAGGACATAATTAAAGAGGAATGAGAACTCCCTAACAAAGGGAAGTGTTTTAATAGGGCAGTACATGAAATACCGCGCAGCAGAAAGAAAAGAGCCGGTGCGCGTGGGCGTGTGGGGGTGTTTTAGTACAAGCTCCAAAGGCAAGCTCTATCTCGAGCAAAAGGGACGGTGAGTCCTTCCGAGGTGATACTGCCGACCTCTGTGCCCCTTTGATGGGAAAGTGGAAGGCACTTCTGAGGCGAAGCGATGGAACTGCAGGGCTGCTTTGATGACGCCTTTCTTAGGCGCATCCTTTGCCAAAAGGATTTTAGCACAGCATCATGAGATAAAAGACCCAGCCTGCGTTAAGCTCAGGCATGCCAAGGCACTGAAATGTAAAATATTTCTGTCCTTAATTATCATTACTAATGGATTCTTGTTTTCTATAAGCCCTATTGCTTTGATTGGCAACCTTGGGGTTTTCAAACACTCAAGTGGGCTCTGCTGCTCTAAAGCAGCAACCCAATACGGATCCAGTGTGGACCCTGCTTGGAGCAGGGACCTCATGAGGCCTCCTCAACACATCACACTATGGTTTTGGGTCTCTCCCTGGGTAAGGCTTCTGGAAAGCAAATACTCCCCAGGAACTACTACCTCGCAATGATTTTAGGGATGATCAGGTAGAAGTTAAAAGACTGTGTCACATGTGGAGCATGGCAAATCAGGTGTTTAGGAAAATACTTTGATTAAAGAACAGAGTATTTTTTTTTTCACTTCCCCCAAAAAAGCCATGAAAATAGAAGGTGGCAAATTCTTACTGGGGTGTGAAATGGGACCTAATTTAGAAAAAATATCCTCCAAATTGTTGCCTAGTTCCCTGAAGCAGTAGCCCAAAATACCACAAAGCTAATTGCAAATTCTATGTTACAGATCTCTATTTTTTTTTACTAGTTCTAGTCCATTTTTAGCATTCCAAGTACCTACCTCATAGCTGTTTACAACCTGCATTTACTGTAAATGACGGCATATCAGCATTCAACATATTAATTTTCAAGCTGCAGTCTGAAGCATCAAGTCTCAGGCCACAATAACTGACATAATGGAATCTCATCTTCATAGTAAGTTTTTTTTTTTAAAAAAAAAAGCTGCATACCTCATCAACCCATCCAGCAGGCAACAGCCTTCCTCAAAGATTTTAGACTTGCAGTCACTGCCTTAATTGGTTCCTTGGGACCTCAAGCACTACGTGACTGCTTACTGCAAAGGCATGTCCTCTAAAACACTGCACTTTTTAAAAGGTGTTGCAGACACCCATTGTGTTCTTGCAGAAAATCAAGCTTGTTCATCAAGCAACAGCTTTGCCTTTGCTGTCGTTTCGTTGCAGCTCTCCTTGACATGAGCATCAGGGAGGAAAGGTCTCGCTCTCCTGGTCTTCTCCATACAGGGAGCTCCTCTGCAGACCATCTGTCAGCAGCCACGTTAGAAGCTCTCGGCCAAGAGCTCCCTGACGTGGTACATCCAGTACCCGGTTGGCCAAGCGCTGCCTTTCGCTTCCCTGCCAGCACTTACATGGACGACAGCACTCCTTTTGCTTCTCTAATTAAAACTCAGAGGTTTTCTGTTCATCTGCAAAGCTCATTCACAAACTGCAGATTCTCCTCCTCACTTTTCCTCACTGAGGACCAATCCAGCTGCAGGAATTGAGCCAGTTTCCCCATCTATTTGCCATATTTATGACTTGCAGACTGCCTTAAGCCAAGCCACAGACTATATGCATCCCATCTTCTAAAACTCAATCTTCATCCTCTACCTTCTATGCCAGGGACCTGACCCCATGCAGCCTCTTTCCTTCCCCACCATGCCTTGGTCCTTTTGCTTGTCCTTCATGGTGCATGGATGCAAGATCTCCACCCCAAAATGGGGCTCTCCCCCTCCACAGCTCACTGACCCCTTCGGCAACATATGGGCTATTAGAAACAGCACAGGCGTTGCCACCTTGTCCGGCCCCGTAATAGTCTCAGGTACCACACCCATCACATCTTGAAACTCTTTGCTCCATCAGCAAACACAGGGCACCAACCTAAGACACGGACTTATCTCTTGAAGGCATTGTAAAACAGCCACTGTTTAGTATTTTGTCCTTTAACAAATGGAAATTACAGCATCTTTAGCAACATTTGACAGGAAGGACCTCTCATATACAGACTATAAAGCTCATTTATCCAACATGTATCTGTATGGGTCATTATATTCCCCATATTTCACACCAACGCTCTGCAGATGAGCATCCATTTTTCAGCAAAAATTATACAGAAGTCCCATATTTAAACCCTGAACTTTAAGCTTTATGGCTACCTCAATCACCTTCAGAGGGAATATCTTCTTACTCAGCATTCAAAAATATGAAGTTCATACAGATCTGCAAGAAAGCATTTTAAAAACTGCTTCTGGCCTCTTAACCAACTACATTTTCTTCCTTCACATAGACATTCACAGAATGAAAATATTAGTTGTACAATTGCATCAGAACTAAGAGACACAGGTAAGAAATGCACACTGCAGTATTTTATTGCTATTTATACCCACCCACACATACACACCGCAGCACGGTTAATTTTCAAACTGTTGTGTGCCCTATAGCACAGCTGTCTAAATAAAACGGGGATGCAAGCTATTTTCTTAGCTGCTATGCAAATGCTTCCATTTTCTTACAGCCTTAGCTAGTATTCAGCTACAGAAGGGTTTGGCAGGCAAACTAATACCTGGCTCGTTCTTCCCACATTGGAGTTTCCCACATTCGAGCTGCCTGCATTATTTTTCCCACCTTTACCTCCCGTTACTGTCTGCCAGAGGTTTCTCCCCTCCTTCTTGTTTTA
>PTEX01000076.1:3051114-3091114 GCA_003342815.1 Eudromia elegans
ATGTTGTCAGCTCAAGAGAAGTGCACTTTATGCTTCTGTGTTTAAAGATGAATTTTGCTTTTCTTTTTGCAATTCCTTTGAAGTTCAAATTACAGCTCCTCATGACACTTAATGACATGTCCCCCAGATTACACTCATATGAAGAATGCACTGATTGAGAGGGACCACAGGAGCAAACTGAGCAAGACTAAGCTGCAGATGTAAATCCGAATCACACCTTCGGCTCAGATTTGTTCCTGACCTTGCCTTTGGTAGTGCACATGAGATACATGCAAGTAATACTGTACAGAAATCATATTTCCAATTATGAACATAACATGCACTGCAAATAGAAATGGAAGATGATGGAGGGATGGGAAATGTCCTGAAAAACATGACTGCAGCGATCTGCATTACACGCTGTGTGCACATTATTCTTTCGGTGAGGTGGGACCACAGCAATTGACTGTCAACACTGCTTGCAGCGGTGTGGCTGCAGCTTCTACGTACAGATCGATCCATGTAGAAACAGCTCTGAGTTTGAGAATTGATAACCGCATAGCTCCAGCAGCACGGAACCACTCATCCATAAGCTCACCACGACCATGCTGACCTCCAAGGCAGCTTGTAACCAAATATTGAGGGGAACTGATTCAACGCTGTGCATGGACATGGACTGCAACATGAATTTACACGAAAGCACCTTCCACTAGCTTGCTCTCAAGACCATGTCTGCCTTGTCTTGCCATTGCTTAGTCCATCCTCAGTACAATATTTTCCAGCAATCTTTCTCTCTGCCTGGTGCCGCAGCTCGGCCCAAATGTATGAGACTGTTTTTGTAGTTCTAACTTCACCACCACCTTGATATAAGCTACCTTGATATAAGTTTTTATCGCTATAATCCATTACCTTAATATAAGCAACTCAATGACATATAGTACATCTTGGAAAACTATAGCTTTTAAGTGCACTGAGACTTTGCTTGAAAGAAAATAAAGTGAATAGAAGAAAAGAGTATGCCAGAAAGGGTTTATTTAGCATTCTTGGCCTCCAAAATCTCCCTCTAACATGTGCTACATAAAGCACCTAGTAAAAAAGGGAACCATCAAACCGCTTTGTAAAATGAAGCATTTAATCAAGGATAAGCCAAAACTTAGAGGAAAAAAGCCTTCAGCTTAAAAACTTCAGTATTCTGGGAACTAATAAATGGCTGTCCATTTTGAACAGGTTCCAGTTCTGACACGTTGTCTCATCAGTAAATAAAGATGTTAACAGTTTACTTTTCTTGACAAATAGCAAATTGTTTTTAAATATCAAGACCAAATGTTGGCATTCTCCATAAATCTCTGCATCAAACAGGTGCCCACAAGATACACTTGCCAGATTTAAGTATACATGAAAGCCAAATATAGAGTAAATACAGTTAGCATGGGGTTTTTTAGTACCTAGAGCCAAATTCAGAACTCATGTATATCACTGAATTGTTATCCATCTCCCTTTTTCTTCAGATTCCATAATTCAAATTTAATAGTATTTCCCTTTTCAAAAAAAACTATAAGTACATACTTTTCATTATTAAAATATCTTAAATAGAGCATCTTGTAATTCTAGTTGTCCCAGTTAGCTTCTGAAAAACTGTATAAGCTGTCTGACTGTTCAGTCTGACGTTAGAAAATGCATGGTATAGTTAACATAATGAGAAATGCATTTAAGTACTTACAGTTCAACAAGTGGCAGGTGCCCATGAGCAGATGTTGTGGGTGCCCTGCCATAGAAGGAGCCTGTAGCTCGAATTATCAAGTGATTCGTGATTTCAAGTGGCCAATTTGAGATATTTTTCAAAGCATCCATACTTTGCCCTCTACAGACTGAGTAAACCTGTGAAGAATTTTACATGAAGTTGAGATCTAAAACAAGATCCATCATCTTCTAGAAGACAAGATGCCACAGCAAGCACCTCAGTGTTGCTCAGAAGGGAGAAGAGGAACTTATGTGGCTATGTTGTATAGGAGCTAAGACACAAAAGCATCTTCAGCAGGTCCTGGATCATCGCCTATTTGCAAAGAGGTCCAAGCGTTGAAAGCTCCTTCGGGGGTCTGTCCAAGCACATGTCCTGCTGGCTTTCTCCAGAGGGGCTTCAGGACCCTTCTTGTTAAGCAGATATGGAAACCTGCTATTACCTCCACCAAAGGAATTACAGCAGTAATTGTAATGTGTGTGTTGTGGCTGCTCCAGCTCCCAGTTAGATTTCAGAAACCATGTTCTGTCATTATTTCCAAGGATCTGGGTTAAGTGAGGCCTTGTTTTTCAAAGCATGTTATCTCTGTTATAAAGGAAAAGGCATATAGACTCTTTCCTAAAGTGAAAGGTGATGTCCTTCATACACTTAAAGTGCTCATCATGTACTCTAACAATGGATTCTGTAAGATATGTTCTTGCTCTGAAAGCCCACTTACAGTGAATGCTTTTTCTGCACACAAATTCTAACCTGACATAGAAAGAAAGACTGCATCTGAAGAAAAAAAATATTTTAATACAGTTAATCCTGTTCTTAAAGATGATCATACAGTTAAGATTAGAAATGAGAAAGATCTATTAGGCCCTCCACTCAGTCCCACGTTTGTATGGATATGAATCCTGCAACACATTCTCCATTGAGTACACTCATACCTAATCACCCTTCCTGGGCATGGCACAGCTCATTTGTCTGACAACAGTGAAAGACAGACGTGCTTCTCTGCATGTATGCTTCATCAGTCTGCATGACCTCACTGTAAAAGCTCCCTCCTCAGATCTGAAGGACCCAGGTGGGACGCACCAAACAAGACCACTAGAACGAGTCCTACTTGCATTCCCCAATGTGCACATTAGATGCAGAGAAAGAGCAGGCTGTAGGTCAGATAAGCTGACCACTCCTGTCACCATCTTCCTTCCCTTTATCATCACTGTGAGACAGAAAAATGGGCCAGGCAGACACCACCAGAGTATCATAGACTATACGTCAAGGGACATGAAAGAAAACTGATATAAGGGCTGGTTTAGAAAGGTTGTCCTGACAGGTCATATACATTGAACACCTCTCATCTAATGAATTTTATTCATCTAAGGAGAAAATTACATTCCTCTTGTGTCATCTCTCAGAAGAATTGCTTAAAAGATCAAAAATTTTTCCTTAATAGAATAATTTCCTTTATTCCTAGTTCTGTCTCCCTATAGCACCCAGATATTACTCTCCAACTGCCAGCTTTCTTAACCCTTTCCATAAGCTACAAGCTAGACTATTCCCCCTATATCACTCAGTCAGCTTAAGTGATTCTATAATAGAGTATATTAAAATTCTTATCTTTGAGCTGCCCTGATGTATCACCATACAACAAGATCTGTCACTGTGTTTGAACATCCTTATTTAATATGTTAGAATGTTATCTGCAATATGTCATATCCCTGTCCCTAGCTATACCCTAACACACAAGCAGCAGAGCAATGCAAAGCTGGCAGTGTCAGAACATACTCACGTACACACCAGGCTGAGGAACAGCTGAGGAGCAAACCCTAAAGAAGAGCCGGGAAGCTATAATATTGTTAATGAAAAAAGATGTAAAAGTTCTTGCAGTAGAAGAGCTTCTGGGCCCTTTCAGGCTCTTCCTGCACCTTCCATTCTACAGTACTAAAATTTAAAAAAATTTGGAAAACTAACATTAAAAAGAAAAAGCCTTTCAAGCAGTTTCTGAGTGACCTACCTAGTAGTATTCATGGTAAGTCCTGTTTATGCAGCATCTAGAAGTGGGGCAGAACATTAGTAGCAATTCAGCAAGGCTTGTCACAGCATTAGACAAAGTTATCTGGCTGTATGCCTGCTGTTCCTTACGTACTCTTTGCTGAAGAGCAGAAGACACAATAATGACTATCAACCATATCACCCTCCTTCAGATGTATGAAACATATTCCTGACTGCATAGATGTAAATGTGAAATTAGTATCTCTTGAAGTGTCAGGACTATAAAAATACTTTGTCACATATCAAAGGAGGATAAAAATATCTGGACATGAGAAAAAAGATTAGTTAACTTTACTGAGAAACTGGAACAAAGGCGAAGGTGGTACTTCTACTAAATGTAGTAATTACTAACACATTACTGAGCTGTTCTGCAAGTCAACTACTTCTCAAATCAGCGCTCCAGTATTTGCCAAGATTGTGGAAATTATGAACACTTTGTGGTTGAGATTTCTAGGAAATTTTTCTCGGGCTTTGTTTTTAATATAGACACATTCAAGTGTCTACTGCATATAGAATAAAACATTTCTCAGTAACCTAAGTTACATGTGCTTTTATGTAAACTGCTTAAATACTTAATTACAGCAGTCAAGGACATTTTATGTGAATGCAAAGTAGTGCAGAGAAAACAAAAAGATTCGTTGCATGGATTTAAAGATATATCCAGGTCTCCAGAATTTTTTCGAAGCTACCAGATACAAGCTAAAGAAAAGCTGGGTTTCACATGACACATATCTAATAAACATTGAAGACCATATGGTCCTTCATATTTCATTGTGTCAAAGGAAGTAACAGTGTGCCTCTGGATTCAAAAGTAGAGAGGTGCATTGCCATAAACAAATATTTTTTGGAAAGCAGATACAAGCAAGAACATCTGAAGTCCTCACCTCCATGAGATGACAAATATATTTTTTTCAGAGGAAAGAATTCCTCTTGTGGTAGCTTCTGCCTGGAAGAGTGCTTCACTGACCTGATACAAGTGATGTTACAGCAATGGCAAGATTCTCTATAATTCCCAAGACCTTTTTATGAGAATTCAACTCCACTGAACCTTAATCTTATCCTACCCTATCTGATTTTTTTTTTTTACCCCTGAATTTATTCTGACCCAAAGGCCTAAGCTAACATATTGCATAGTTGGGAGGGATATTAAGACTCCATATTGCCTCATGATTCTCACCATACTTTCTCTGGAACTGAGGAAAATTGGCCTGCATCTCTGGACCAAACATGACCCATTAGCTTTATAGATTTATTTATATTAAATTTCAATCCAATTCTCCATCCCAGATAAGCAAGGAAAGAAACAGCAAGACAGAGCATGGCTGGGAAGTCTTAGAACACAATTTAGAGAACCTTGGGTTCAATCTCCTTTTCCATGCAAAACTTTTTACGGATCATTGGATTAGCCATTTTCTTTCTGGTCTGATATCGATTGGCAAAATAAGATTTTTAGATTTAGGCATATGAGAACAAAGTGAAAGATCATGATTTTACAACTGTATCAGTCATGATCAGAGCGGTTAACTTCTAGGCAGTTTTAGTGGACACTTTGTTTACATGTTTGTAAACTATCAATACCAGGAAATGAGTCTGCTGTTAGGATAAGAAGCATAAGAATCTATTAATTTTCTATTTTTAAGGAAATTGTGTTCTAGCATATCTCTAAGCTCCAGCCCATATAGTCTGAATAAGGTCAAGATTCATTCTGTAAGGGGAACCAGCTTATAAAAAGAAACCATTATTAAAAACAGAATCTGACTTTCTTCCTGGCCTTCAGAACTTTAAAAGTTCTTTCACTGAACACCCTTTCTTCTCCTTAATCTCCAGGATAACGTAACTAATCCCACATATTCTGTTATATCAGTAAGAAGACACCGGCATTTTTGCATTGGGATTCATCATAAACTACAAAGCCAGGTCAAAAATATACCCTATACCCTACAATATAGGGTAGCTCTAGGCCTGCTAAGGCTTTTCTGGAACACGTGATATTTGGCCATAAATTACCACCTCTTTCATCATCCCTTTCTCCTTTGACACATGGAGATTTGTGCAAATAGGGACAGATAGAACATTTTTAAAAATACAGCTCTATCCATATTCATCTGGAAGCCACACTTTTCTGCATACCAAATTTTTGGTTTTATTTGATTTTGCCAGGTCTCTGTTAAATGTAGTTCTGATTATAACCTGACCACCTGACCACGGAGCTCTCCAAACTGAACTTTTGCACTGATTAAAAGTAAAGGCAGAGTGTTTATGAAAGTCAGCAAATCTGTGAGTCTAAAGAAGACACTTTACCAAAGGGTCAAAGATTGATGTTAAGGAAGAAAATGTCCAAAAGTATGGAAGAAATGCCTCTCTTTGGGAAAAGTGATTCTGTTGCTGAGAAAAAAACAATCATTAATAATTCATTTCTTTACAGATTTTCTACTCTAGATGTTAAGGAGGTAAAATAGTTTGAAAGCATCATGAAGTCGGGGGAAAATAATACATATTTTCTACCTCCAGCAAGCACATTTTAAACCAAATGACCTGAGTATGGTTGGAAAGCCTCTGGCTTTATAGCAGAAAACAGCTTTGAATGCCCAGTACAAAATTTTATGTCTATGAGTTGGAAGGAAAGAAAAGAAATGAAGATACCAAAATGATACTTGGGTTTGTAAATCTCAATTTACAATTTACAACAGCACGTAGAATCAAGAAAGAAAGGAAAGTTAGGACAGCCTACTTGTCAACATTTCCACAAGCATCAGGATTCCAGTTTAACATATTTTCTACTTCCCTACTATGTAATTTCTCCAGTGATAAACAATTGCAAATAACCATATATTTTACCATTGTTTTCTGATGTTCCCCCTTCCATATTGAGATAAGGACAGACAAGGATCGTGAGGTACAAAATTGAGACAGTTACACAGCCACTGTCCTCATTGATGTTTCTCTAGAATCATAGAATGCTTAAGGTTGGAAGGGACCTGTAGAGGTCATCTAGTCCAACCCCCCTGCACACATAGGGTCTCCTAGAGCATGTGGCACAGGGTGGTGTCCACGATGCATACACTTCATCCACTGCAGAACACTTCCAGGAAGTTTTTACTTGACAGAAAGTTTTATATTCTTTTAACTATTGAAGTCAGAAGGGAGGAAGCTAAAATACTCTTGATCCTTGTTAGGCTATACTCTTTCTTATGCCAGCTAGTAATATTGCTATTGACTTATCTTTATTGCATATTTACTTTCAATGCTCAAACTCATCAGGCAAAATGCAAAATACAAAACTCCCCATAAATACATTGATGCTAAGTCAAAAGTTACAGACTGTCACAATTTATTGTTGAAAAAGCTATAGGCAAAGTATCTGTCTGATCTCTAAAAAAAATAAATACAAGATTTGAACTTAAGCACACCAGCATTTACTTTAGATTCAGTCTATAAACTTCAGCCAAGCCTAATATTTACACTTTTTTTTGTTTTTATTTTGTCTTTCTGAAAGCAATACCAGACCAAAGAGAAGAAAATGCCACCATAGCTGGAAAGCAATAAATCTATTGAAAATCTGAGAAAGCTATTTCTCAAAATATCCTTGCCCCACATACATTGTGTGTGAAACTTGTGGGCATAGGATCACAGTCACCAGAATCACAGCAAAATTCCACCAGTTTTCTAGCTACAGTAGTTGCCTGATATATACATCTGCATTTTAGGCTTATTCTACATAGAAAAATTAAGCTACAAATAAAAACAAAACAATCCAATCTAATAGGAAAGCTTACAGACTTTTACTGATGAAGTCACAGTCCAAAGAAAACACATTGGTCTAGTATCAAACATGTAATGAAGCAAAATACACTGTCATCTTTTATTTCTTTATGACATGAAGTTTTGGTAGACAGAGTAATCGTTTTGTCCTTTAGCTTGATAATATCATGAAGTTATTTTCATTTAATACCTGTAGCAGTTATATGTTTCTGCACAAATGTGTTGCAGTGCAACTTACTGAAATAAAAGCAAAACAAAAACAACAAAAAAGAAGCTAATTTCAACATTACCGTTTAAAAAAGAAATACTGTAAATTTTAGAATAAGCTATTCTTAGAGCTACATAAATATGCAGGTTAGAATGAAAAAAAATTATAATCAGTGTTAACCGTTTAAGAACAAAATTGTTCAAAAGGACTTAAAATGAGCATATATATATTTACATTTCCAGCCTTGGGCTGATTGATGACTTGAACCACCATTTGAACCATGTAAAAGTAGAGATTTCTGTTGTTTCATCTTGAGTTCCTTCAAGCAAACTACAAAAGGATGAATCCCAAAGCGCTGAGCTTCACAGCTCACTCCCAAACTCTTCTCAACTATCTCTACTTGCTACTACCCTTGTGCAAGCCCATCCCAACGTGGTCTCTTGCTTTCCTTAACAAGTTCCGCCGTCAGAGGAATGACCTTGCTACCAGCCATCTCACACATCAGGTGCAGTTTTATTAAATAAGGTTTGGTGTACGCCACTATATCAGCTTCTAGCCTGTCATTTCCTTGGCAACCCCTGAGACTACAAGATATTAAAACATCTCCTGCAGCATGTGGTCCTGGATACTGAACCTGCGCTTCCTCTACTTCCCACCCCCATCAGTTGGGGGTGCCATCATTCACAGCTCGACGATACCTGCAGGGCATCTTAGCTAGATGAAAGGTTTAGAGCTCAATGTGCTTCTGACAGAAATTACTTCAGAAGCCTACCAAATGTAAAAATGTAAAACAAATCTGCTGAAGGATGATCGGAACATCCTCTGTAGTCCTCTACTGGGCATATATATTTTCATTTCATTCTGTAAGTGGGTTCAAATGGCAGAAAACTCTTTTATACCCATATATATTTACATAAATCTCTACCTTTCCACTTTGATATCTAGGAAAGTTGTATTAACAAGTACTGCAGATATCCTAACCAATACCTTAGACCAAAGGTATTTGGTCTAAGATGGGATCCTTTGTGACAGATTCCTTTAATGCAAAGGCACGGCTCTCTGACTTCTCTCAATAAACAGGATGCAAGAGGACAAGTTATCAAAATAACTTCTTGGGGAAGCACGATCACATCAGTAGTTATTCACTACATCTCAGGCTTCTAAATGATATAAAATGGTTTAAAAAAGATATTATTTAGAAATAAAGTCTTACTCTTTCACACTTGAGAAAATTTGGGTTTAGTTTCTTGTTTTTGAACAGATATTTCTTCATACATCAAGGTCATAACATAATTTTTAAATTACATTCAAAAACAACAAAAAACATGCTTCACTGCATCTGCTGGCATGGACAGGAGAAACGTAGCTTCATTTTGTAAACAACACGTGGAGCAAATTGAGGAGTGGGCTACAGCTGACGGACACAACATAGGTTACTAGAGAATAATCAATTCATCTTGCAAAAAGCCAGCCTCGGTAAGGAGAACTCGTCCAAGGACTGAGCATATTTGGTTCTCAGGTTAGGCTGAGGTCTGCTTAGAGTTGGCCTCTAAGATTCAATACTTGTCGACAAGACTGTGGCAAAAGACTGCACCCAAAAACAAACAGAAAAGCTTTCACTTGACCTCACTGACCCTCAATGGCTTTTAAAGGTCACTGCCTCCTCTCCCATTTTCTCTTCATTTCAGCACTTAGGCTTTCTTCTTCATTTGTCAATTTAGAAGAATGCTACAGCTTTCATAGCATAAAAGGCCTCAATCACACTAGGAGGTTAGCCACAAAGATGTCTGCATCTTCTCTTTTCTTTAATCTTTTCCTTAAGTACCATTTTAGCATCCTACTTTAACTTACTGAAGATCTCTCAGTTGCAGTAGAGGGGAAATGAAGAGGAAAGTGCAATATATGGAAAGCAGAGTTGGAAGAAAAAAGTGTCTTGAAGGAAGGTAATGAAAGGTAAACACAGAAAAAAAAAAGATCAGCTAAACATATTAAAGACCTAATTCGACAGAAGAAAACTAAAGAGGTAAAAATACCTCTAAACCATGCAGAATACACTATGAAAGTAAAAGGTAGGACTGAAAAAAAAAAAAAAAAAAAAAAAGAAAAAACAGAATAGAAAAACAATAATGGCAGATTAGGCTGGAAAATGCAAATAGAGTGAAAAAACATAACACGGATGGGCCACTGAAGAAAAATAATGCTTCAAAAGTTACAGAAGAAAATTCTGGTTATGTTCTTCATTATTTTAAAATTAAATTTTGTTATATGATCTTTAATTTCACAAAAGGTTTTGAAGGTGGTGAGGAAGGAGTCAATTATCCCAAGGGGGTTTCTAAAAGACTCCTCTGCGTTTCTCTTTAGTCACCTTTCTTGGCTCAGGGACTGAATTCCCAGTTTAAGCTAAAGGCTGGTTGGAGGTACTCCTTGCTTTCCTCCTAGAGAGCAACTAAATAGTCAGTAGACAGATGCACTTTCAGGAGGATGATTATAGATGAGATTAATGCAGTGGACTAGAGGGGGCTTGGCAAAATTGTGTTAGCCTTTGCCTTGGGAGAAATCAGGTTTACTTTGGATTCAATCGCAGAGTTGGGGACAAACATGCCCTTTCAGACAACCTTTCAAAGCAGGACCACTCACTTGCCCTGGATCACCCCCCAGCTATACCGTATTTTTCTCATCTTGTTTTGGAAAAAGTTACTGGTTGGCAGCTGTCAATAGGGATTCAGGCAGCATCTTGCTGTGAGCGTGGTGCAGCTGGGGTCAGGGGTAGAGCTAAATGGGTGCCAAGGAAGGGAGGTAGCAGCACAAGAAAAAGGAAATAACTTGAGTTACAAGAGACAGATAGGTTGGAGAGAAGAGAGGAAGGAAAAAAAGAAAAATAAGAAAACAAATTAGTGCTATATTCTGGTTGTGTTACCCCAGGAACAGACAGCACTTCACTGCAGTCTTCTTTGCATTGTAACATAACAATTACCTCCATCACAGTATTAAAGTACTTGATGATTAAAATGGTGAAAATTTACTTTTGAATTTTCTGCACAGGTGGTAATGCAGTCTTGGCTGTTTCTCTAAAACCAACTAGTAAATATCAAAAGGGCACATGTTATGATCAAGTTCACTTGAGTGCCCAGTTAAAGTGAACTTCAGCAGTGAGGTCTTTCTCCTGCTTAGCTTGCATTCACCCAAACATTACAGAACAGATAGTGACCGAGAAGACCAGCAAAATTATATCCAGTTTATTATATCAGCTTATAGAAGGAATATTTGTTAACTGACACTAAGCCTTAGACTACTGATCATTTAGGTAATGACCAAAATCAAAGATTTCTGAATCCTAGGAAGAATAGATCAGCTTGAGATCAGGAATACATACTTGAATTTATATATATATATATAAAAATACACATATACACCTACACACCACATACAAAAACACACAAAGTCATTTAAGAGCTTTTTTTTGTCTGAAAAAGATATTTACATGATTTTTCAGGTCCATGACTTTTTTACATAAAGTGCAGAAACTGTGTGCTTTAAATGTGTGCTCCCAAGTAAACATCTAGTTATAAAGACAACATTGAAAAGAAACTAATGAAATTCCAAGGTGTTCTAGGATGGCTGTTTTATTCTGATCAGTGGTAGATTGCACTATTGACCAAATGTCAGACACAGAGCGATACAATGATTGAATAAAAGTGTATACATAATCGGAGCAGAGAACTTTGCCAGGACTAGCTTTGTTGCTTTTCTTGTAATACCAAGAGAAACCTTCTTTTATTTCTCCTCTTCCTCCCTTTACAATCCCCACCCTCATTCTTCTGTAGAGTGCAAATACATTTCCCCTCACCCCACCTCCCTCTTCTTCCATTGGGGACCTCAGATAAAATAATGCAAGGTGCCTTAGCTGGAGACACTGATGAAATATTTGCAGACCAGATATTAATCTGTTATCAGTTCTGTAGGTGTGAAATGTGATGAAGATGACAGAGAATCCTGCTTTGCAGCCCTTAAGTAATTTGAGCCAAAGATATTTAGATCTGTCTTTGGACACTGCAAATCAGTTACTAAGGGAGGGGGAAGCCCTGGGGGAGCCTACCTTGAAACATATTTCAAATGCCAGGGGACTTGCATGAAAATTAGGTAATGAATGAAATTCTGATTGCAGAAAAAAAATCACTTAGGAATGGGAGTACTGTTGCATGCCACAGTTGTCTATGTAAACCCTAAAATGCTTAATGATGTAAACTTTTGTACTGCAGGTTTTGTAATGCATTCTCTCCCTCAAACTGCTTTTTTTTTCCCTCTTGGACAAGGAAGGTGGTGGGTGGAATACTAGTTTTGTCCGCTGGAAGATGATAAATAATTCATCAGCTACCATGATGGTTTAATAGTACACAAGGCCCAGTATAGAAGAACAAAACTTTTTCATTGGGATGAGAGCTACCCTACCAGAAAAGGGAGAGGCCAAAGCCTTAGGCAAGGTGTATTACCCTCTCACCAAGAAAAAAAAAAAAAAAAAAAAAAAAAAAAAAAAAAAGATGGCTCTGTCAATCTGTATAGGATCTATCATACAGCTCTTAGGATTCTGCTTCAGTAGATAGAATTAATATCCTACCAGAGGTAGCAAGACCAGCCTCTATATATCTTTTTCCATGTTTTGAATTATCAGACTGTGATAGACAACATAGTTTAACCCAGAGCTTTCAGATCGATCTTTCTCTTTTGGGGGGGCTTCTCACTACCTAGGTATTGAGGATTTCTGTACCATTCCATTCATAACAGTGCAGGTTTATCTGGCTACATGCATTCCACCTCAGCCTTGGCCCTTCAGAGCTTCTCATCTATGAAGAGTCTGCCAGCTCCATCGATCTAGCCATCTTTTCCAAATTCAGAGTCTACAAGACAAAGCTCTTTTCTGCTCTGTTCCCTTTTCCCTTAGTTTTACAGCTATGAAGTTATAATAAGTGCAGGAAAGAAAAAAAGACCACAAATTTCAAATTATACAAAAAAAAGACAAAAAATAGTAAAAGGAAAAGGGGAAATTTGACCAAGGCACAGCACACAGCTCAACCAAAATTACTGCTCTTATCAATTATCATTAGATATTCAATATAATTTTTTCCCCTTGACTAAGCCATTAACCATAGGCTTAAAAACTCACTGTTTCTTGCAACACTTTAGTATATATTAGTAAAAGATGTTTTAAGAAGAAAGTCTTCATTCTTGAAGCAATGTTAGTTTTCACATTCAAAAGCAAAATGGAAAATTCTTTTCCAAATAAAATGAGATTGTCTTCCAGACATATACCACCCAGTCAGAAAGTAATTTTTTGGGTTTGATTGAAAAATATATAATCAAATTAACTGAAAAACAGAGTTAAAAGTTAAAGCCATCTGCTTCAAATAATGGTAGGAATGTTGGCAAGCAAACAGTACCTGTTGCCCAAATCTGTTCCTATGTTTCTCATCTACAGCAATTTATACTATGGTCCAGGATCTAAGCTTTTTTTTTTTTTATCCCTCAAATGAAGCAAAAGACTCGTGATCATCTCAATGGCATATCACCCCTGAAAGTGTCACGAATATCTATAACAATATCAAAATGTTTCATTCCCATAACATGAGGAAAATAAATAAAACTAATATGACTAATTAATCTGAGATTCATTGAAAGTATACCCTATCAAGATAATCCACTTGCTACTTTCTGTATTGCTCATTGCTACTGAAGATACAGGAGTAGAAATGGCAAATTTGCTTATGCCATCTCTAAAAGATAAATCTAGGTGAATCATGAAAAAAAAACCAGATGAGCTTATTTGAAACTGAGAAAATTCTCTGCATTATCACTCCCTATGTTCACTTCATGTTTACATGATCAAGTGAATTCCCATGCTAAAAATAATCACTGAAAAATAAATTTTAAATATAAATAGAGGCAACTGAGGAAAGTAAGTATCTAGAGCATTAAGTTCCAGTACTTCAAATTGACAGACAGCTATAATCTAACATTAGCACAATTACAATCAGTGAATGGGAGGGTTTTTTCTCCTTTGTTTTATTTGATTAAATGACAAGTACTCATTCTCATGTCCACATACCATATCAGTACAGAATGGGACCATATATCAATTTAACCCAGGTTTGACTTCTGTTATTTCTTAGGCAGATTAGGAGAAAGTTACCTAGGGCTTTCCCTGGATATGTTTCCTAAACATGTTTAAGCACATTTATGTATGCCAAATATGGTAGAGACCCCTTCAAACTTGATGAAGATTGCAATGCTGCTACTGTTGTTGCCCCATTTGAATGAGTAAAGGAGCTTTCATTTTAAATAGCCATTTCAGTGTATCTACATCCATCTGAAACCAACTTTTCTGTATATTTGACTTTAGTTATGGCCATGGATTTGCCTAAGAATATCCACATGAATCAGTTACCTATACATGCGCTCAGAAGTATCTACTAGAATGTAAGAAGAGCAAATAAATCCAATTTCTATTGTTTTAATTTAGTAGCTTGTATTTAGCTGTCAAACAGCTGTGTTTTCTCCCATAGACTCCAGAACCTCAGGAGAGCTTCTGTATGCTACTGGTTGTGTTAAGAGGACTGACCTCAACAACCTGGGTAACACTACCAGCACTTTGCCATACATCCCCAAGCAGGTCACCTAATTTTACATGTCTTTTGCATAGCTGCAATATTTCCTGTGTTCCCGTAACAAGAGGGTGCAATCACTGGCTTCGAGATCCTTGGTTAGATGCTGACTTCACATAAAAGTGTATATTTCCAAATGAAGATGTATTCTATTGTTATGAATATTGTGTATTACAAGCAGCTCACATTATCAATTTAATGTACACCAAGATTCAATCAAAGCTGTTTAAGACCTTGAAAAAGACGCTACTCTGTGTACATTCTGATAGGCTAAGTGTTGATTCAGCCTACACACGCACAAATAATGTCTTGAGTCATTAGGGTCTAGCTTTTTTAAAAAGCAGTTTTCAAACTTTCAAAAATCCTTTCTATATATGATCTGTGAGTTGCTTTCTACATTCGAAGCTGATAAAATGCAGGAATGTTCACATTCATGAGACAATAGCTTTGACTGAATGCTGCAAAATGAAATAGTCTCTTTCAGTTTTTCCTTTCAAAAGGAAAATTGCATAAATAATACATTTGGGCCTTGCAATACAAAACAAGCACAATAGCTACTTTACAGCTTTCATCAAAATGAAGGCCATCTTTTTCATTTATATTATGAAACTGGTAATACAATATCATCAGCTCCGATTGGCTGAAATCATCTAGACTGCGAGCTCCCCTTTGCAGATAATGCTTCTTCGTCCCTGTGTCAACGGAATGTGTAATGGTGGGACCTATAAGACAAAATTTTTTTGTCAGTGGTTAGCAAGGAAGCTTAAAAAAAGTAATAATGGAGATTTACTGAGGAATAAGCAATGCTTCCCAATGGGGGCAAGGGGGTAAAGTGTTTCTCTGCTCCTGATCTACCTTTTGCTTTTTTATTCCTGTTCTTTTAATACGTTCTATTCCAAAGCACAGAGAGGATGCAATAAGGGAAAGGGTGATGATCTCAAAATGATCCTATGATAAGGAATATAATGAGAAGTTGCTGTTGAACAGTACACTTTTCATGGTGTTGAGCCCCACACCCCACCAAAGAAAGTTTAATGTTGGAAAAAGGGACAGATGACAGCACTTGGAGAATGCTGCCAAGCACCATTCCCACTGCCATCTTGAGGCACACGGCTCATGCTCCCCACGCTCAGCTGAAGCAGTCTTTGATGGTTATCTTGGTGTTCTCCCACTGTTTCTTGACTTTCATCTGTAGTTAGTTTCTCCCCCACTTTTGGGCCAGAACTGAAACTGTGCTAAATATGGAGCATGACTAACCTTACAAATCTATTCATAGACCTCTTAGAGAATTCTGAAGCCCTCATGAGTGCAAATAATTTTGCCATTCTCTACTTTTTTCTTGTATCATGAGATATTACATCAAGTTCAAGCAAAAAAATAGTCTATATGATCAATGCTCCACCCTTTGCTTTTCCCCCCCCTCAGTTGTCATCACATTCTTTACTTCTCTAATGCATTCACAAGTAGTGCATGCTGAGCTACTTTTCCTCCCTCATCATGACCTTTCAAGGGAGCTTACATGCTTGGTGTAGAAACCAAAGCTAAACCTCACAAAGTTTTGAGATGCCAGCAGTGAAACTTACAGAATCACGTCTGACTTAAGAGACTGTGCATACAACTAAGAAAGGCAATGCTACACACAGTAGTTTGTATTTTCCCAAAAGCTCAATTCTATTCAAATTATGTCCTTGGTGAATTCTATTGAAAATGCAATTAAACTAACTGGTGAATGTGCTGGCTTCATCATGCAAACACAAAGACTTTTCAGAAGCTTTCCCAGACAGACCTTAACTACACTCCTGATGGGCATTGCAGTACCTAAAAAAACCCACAGTATCTTGGGCATAGTAGGGATGCATTACTCTGTCCAACTTAAGACACATCTGCCAGGTCTCCATTAGGCCAGAATTTCTTTTAAGAGTCCCTAATTCAAATTCTGGATCTTTGACTACACCTCATCCACACTCTGGGGGAATTCACTGTATTAGACACACAGGACCACTGGTCTATTCAGAAACCACCTTAAAGTACTAAACATGACTGGGATTTGATTTGTCTGGAGGCTTTTGAGTATGTCTGGTCATTCTGATGCACAGTGTTATGCCACTAGATACTCTTATTGCTTAACTAAACCCCTTTTGTGTTTGAGATGGACAATTGTGCTATGAAATTTTCATGGTTAGTGTGAACCCTACCCAGTGTTCTGTTTCTTCTGCACTTAATCAGTCTCTCATTGATTTGCAATTCTATTTTCTGCAAGGACAGACTTCCCTTGTTCTCTTTATTGAATTCAAGAGAATGTTTTCATAAACCCTTTCCTTCTCACTTTAAGATGAGAAAAACTGCAAGTACTTTCAAGCTGAGGTCTTTTGTTTTTATTACAAAACACATTTGTGCTCCAAATGCATATGTTAATACCAAAATGCATTTCCCCCATGAGATAGGCCAAAACAAACTTGGTATGCAGGCACTAAGTTTCAGTATTTTAAATCCAGATCTAGAATCCAAACATTGAAACATTTTCCCTGCAAAACTGCAGCTATTAGACACTATTTGAATGCCAAGGTCAACCATTAAAGTTATTCCATCCTTCACATCATTACAATATTGTACTACAAATGTCATCAGGATTGTGACATGGATTGTAAGACTATAACATTAATTTTCAGCTGGTCTGCAATTATATTTCTTTCACTGTGGAAGTGTTAGCTCTGACTTGATAAAGAATCATGCTGTGTCAGTACCCAGGCAGGAAACTTGTATAAGAATGTCTCTGGTATTGCAAATTTGCAGCAAGAACTTTGTTAAATCAAGAGCCTTCTGGTTGCAATCCAGTAATGACAAATGCATGCTGGCAAGTGCATCTAAAACTGAAGTATCTGTAACCAAACAGTCCATAGGAGTATTCTGGGAATATTGCTAGGTTAGTCCATCTCCATCCCCATGCAGAATGCAATAAATAGGAGTGGTGTCATCCTTTTCTGTTACAGGCTGAGTGCTTTTTACCAAGATAGTCACACATATGGCCAAAGTCAGCCCTGGTGGCTCTGTATCTGCATGGAGCAGTACAGATCCCACATTTCCCACTTCTTGTAGCTCCAGCTTTTTAGGGGGCTCTGCTATTCTGAAGTCCTGCCCCAATATAGCTGAGTCAGCTGAGAATTTGGTGCCACAAGCTCTAGTCACTTCCACTCTTCCAGAAGCTCTTTCAATGTCCACTCCTACAGTGACCTCTAAACTGCCAGCAAATTGAGTTGACTGGGAGTAGACATTACACTTGCAGAGGAGAGAAAAAAAGAATAGGTTTTGAGAGGTTTGTTTTTCTTCTCCTAACCCATACTCATAATAATATGTACTGACTATGTCTCTATCGAGGCCAAGAAGGAGTCCTTGATTCAAGGATTAACCTTGAGAAGAAGTTCAGTGTGGAGGGCAAATACTTCACACCCAATGAAAAAAGTGTCTCTGTGACCTGCAACACAAACAACTAGGTGAAGATCACTTCTTTCTCTAGAGGGAGAGAAGAAAAAAGAGGAAGGAAAAAATCCCCACACTTCACTTGCTTTACTTCTTGTTTAAAAAAAATCTCATAGTAACACTACCAATCCCAGGTTTCTCTCTGCTTGTGTTTTCCTGCTCTTCAGAAGGAAACTGCAAGGTAGTATGAAAACACACTTCCTACTTTTACATGCTGTGAGCCATTATGTCTCATCACCACTACTTACTACCTCTGGTTAGGATGTAACCAACAGCAGCAGCAAAGCCGTCCTTGGAATATACCAGATATGGTTGTGTGAAAATTAGGAAATGCCAAGTCAAATATCTACTACACAGCTTTTCTCATGCCTCAGTAGCATGCTTTCTTAAGGCAAAAAAAAAAAGTCTTTTTTTAAATGGAGAGAGTGGAAAGAAAGGGTCCTGGCAAGTGGATATTAATAGCATGCAGTCAGTTTATAAACAGGACAAATTACACTTCAGCAGAACAAAGCTGAGTACACATATAATGTACATACTGAAAAGTACAATGAATTGTATTATGAATCCTATAGCTTTTTAACACATAATAAATCTTTTGGAACTTTTTATATCATTGATCTCACCCTTTCCTGTTATTTAAGATATTCAAACTTAGTATTCTAGCGGTACATTTATACTGTAGTATGTTAGCACACAAGTTCCTAACAAGCGAGGCCAAGGCACAAACCAGCTTCAAAGTCCAAACCAAGACACTGAGCCAGATCTGTACTTGCTTTACATAGGATCACTTCAGGAAAGAGTCATAAAACACTGGAGGGGTTGGGAGAAAAAAATCTAACCCTAAGATTAGGAAAAAGGGAAGAGAAAGATTGGCAGCAGCCCACAGAAAACAGCAGCAAGTTCAAAATATGCCAGCATAGTGGTCACACAGTCAAGAGATGATGCTGCAGTAGATGATCAAGGAGGAGTCAAAAGGCGAAGAAGATTCAATACGAGCGAGAAAGTGGGAAACCATCGACCTGTCACTGAAGCATCTTTCTGAAGTTATTTCTGACTCCTTAGGGGGGTCTAATTTGGATAATCTTCACATTTTAACTCAAATATTCTTGTTAAACAAGAGACACAATGTAGAAGTCCACAGGAGTGAAGCCTCTTGTCCCCAGACACTGCTGAAAGCAAGTACTCAAAGCACAAAATCTTCTGCTTCCATTCCAGGCAGTAAGCAAGGAGGGTCTTAAGCTTTCCCCATAAGCCCAATTCATTCACTCAGCCTAGCAAAGGTCTCTCCAATTGATAAAGAAATTTGGATAGTTGATATAGTCTCATGAAAATTGTTTCTCCATTTTCCATCTTAGCTGACAAATAGACCCCAGTAGGCAAAACTCATCATGGAAGAGTTCCCACCTCAGTATATCTCTTTCCCCCTTTTTCTACAAGCAGTATGGGAACTGAGGCATTACAGCATGAGGCATATCAAGAATGCCAAGCAGAGAGGTGACACCTCAGGTCCTTCTACACACATCTGCTCCTGCCAGCAAACAAAGCTGGCTGTAATCTTTCCTGCTTCCCCATGCTTTAATTCACTTCACTCTTCAGAGATGACCCCATGCAACCCTCCTGAGACTTCATGCACTGCTTCACAAATAGGTATTGGCTAGGCCCAGTAAGGTCCCACACTTCCCTGGATGTTTTGAGGGCAAAGGTATTCAGTCTCAGAGACTCTGCGTAGGCAGAGCCTCCATAATATTCTGAATGGATTTTCTGCATCCTCCTGCCTGCTCTCACCTCCTATAAAGTATGTGGTTTTAGAACATATATCCATTTTTAGTTTCTCCATTTTCTAATCACTTTTTATACCTCAAGCGTAAATAAGTGCAAGTGCTGGATAGAGACTAACAAGTTAAGCAGTATCCTCTACTACCAACGGTCAGTCTTACTGATACTCAGGTTCACGTGACAGTTTGGGGTGCATAGGCAGTATCTAGAGTTAGTATCCAGGAACAGATTCAAAGCTAGTGTTTTCCTTTCAGAGGGTACTCTGCTCTTCAACTATAGAGATTGTTGAGAGAAAACAATAATTCAGACAAGTCAGAATACCAAAAGCATCCACCAGTAATGAACTAGTTGCTAGAATGTGAACAACTTCATCTCTACTGGTTCACAAACTCACAGCAACTCAGACTTGCCATGCAGGCATCACCAGGTCAATGTAATCTCACCTTAGTCTTCAATCCCCCACATACACTTTTTAAAGTGTAGGGGTCAAGGACAATACACAGGTAAAAATGCTGGCAAACAGTTACCATTGTGAATTACTCAATCGCATTGAGATAAGTTCCTTAGAGACTGCCTATGTTGTCAGCACATCCTTTCTCCTCAGTCTTCAAGAGGCTTCCAAGATGCTCAACACTGTTTAAAAGGCAACAGCCTCTCTACTAAGCAAATGGTCACAACGAGCCTGTGTCATTGCAACACAGGAAACAAGCTCATGATAAAAAACAAGATGCCCATATGAATCAGATTTTAAAAGACAGGATGCATTATTACATCATTTTTTCTACCCCAGTTATTTCATTTTAAATGAGGAAAGAACATCCATGCCTTTATTCCAAACTCATTCTGGCACACAACAACTTGATATTTAGTCTCCTGTCTCTTACGGGTTACTGAAGCAGTTTCACTAACTCTTCCAAGGGATAGTCTGTAACCATTTGACTTGGCTGCTTTTTGCTAACACGCATCACACTGAAACTCAATCCATCTGCCATTTCCAGTCATACCTCACAGACTGGAAGAGAAACTTATACATCAGAAGGACGCAAAAACTAACAAGAAATTAAATCTTGAAAACTTATCAGCATTTTGCCCCAAATATTTCATCATAATACTATATCTTGCAGCTCTAGACTGCAAAACTATTGCACAAGATAAATTACATAGACTATTTGCTATCCTACGCCTCAGTTTCCCATCTGTAAATTAAAGACTTGCTAAATGAATTGGTAATATAAAGTATTGTCTGGCTCTCAGCCTAGCAGGCTGTTGAATAGACTATCCTGCCTTTAATTCATATCTGGAAAGGGTGAAAGAAGTGTGCTGTAATGTTAGCTTTTATAAATCTTTTTCCTCCTTAATACTAAGGCAAAAAAATGGAGAAAGCTAACTGCTTAAAACAGTTAAAATTATTAAAGCACACAACTAAACTATTTAGTTACATTTACAGCTGGCATCCTATTTTGTGGTTTTTTTTTTTTATATAGCTAAAGGTTTTATTGTAGTACCTGAAAATCATGGTAGTTTGCCGACAAGCATGCAGCTTCAAGTACTCATTTCCAAGCCAACTGTATCTGAAAACAATGTTTGGCACTGAAAATAAGCAGAGATATAAGAAAAAAAATATTAAAATCGCTATGGGAGTGACAGGAAAAAATGGAGCGAGACAGATTTCTCCAGTCTGATCCTTTATGATTCTTTTCTAGTTATTGAGTATATAAATTTCAATCCCCCAGTACTGCTGGGGGTGGGGGGAGAAAAATGCATGATTATCATATCACTCAAAGCTGTACAAGTTTAAAATCAGCTCCAGTATAAATTCACTATATAAAATGACTTTTAATATTCTTTTCCTTAACATAAGTATTAAATTTTGTATGATTAAAAATTTATTTTCTCTCTCTTCCTTAATTTAGATTTTTATTTTCTATTATTGTCATCCCCATCTGATCTCAACAAAAAAATGTGCACATTATGGTAAGAGTGTATTTCAAGCAGTGACATATTGCCAGGCTTTGAAAGCTATATGTTAAAGCAAATTCAAAGTGACCAGCCCAGCCTGGTGGCTCAGATGATATGTTTCACAAAGTGGGGAAAAGACAACACGGAAGGTAGAAACGCTGTTCCTTGAGTTAGAAGACATGTCAAAAAACTATGTCTGCAGCAAGGTCCTGTTATCTAATTTACATCACAGCCCATCAGAGTTTTGTTATATTAATTCACCTGTCTCAGATGATTTGCTACTTACCTGAGGAGCTACTGGTATAAACCTTTTTTTAATAACTCATCAAGTCTGGACATGTCCCAAGGAGAGTAAATAAAACAACGTAAAGCCAACTTCACCTGGAGTTATGTTCAGTCTTAATATAACCTTGTAATACTCTTCCCTAAGACACTGTAGCTCAGAGTGTACCTGTACAATTACCATTTCTTTAAAGCTAAAACTTACAGTTATGACAAACTATTGGAGAATAAGTTGTGGCAGGAACACAGTCATGATCTGTAGCCAGCATAGCTCTATGCTTCAAAAATCCATGGTGGTTGCTCTGTGGAATTACTTTTTTCATCAGAACTAGTGTTTTTCCAGTAGTTTACCTCTAAAAAGACATATTTTATTTGTGCACATTTGTAGAAATATGCAAGTACACAAGGAAGTGGGAAACTCAAGATGTCTCAGTAACATCTACACCAAAAGCTGCTGCTTCAGCAGACTGAAAAAAAAAAAAAAAAAAAGAAGAGGAAAAACATAAGAAAAGGAGACAAGCTCCCCTGTGCCATCAAGATGCCTTTGGCTCCCCAACCCTATTCTGGCTTTTGCCAAGGTCACATACACCAGATATGATAGGAGGAACGTGGTAAAACAGAAGCTTTTTGTTGAATAGCCTATTTCACAGCAAACTGCTGATGGGGCCCATTAGGTTTCCTTCAAAAAGCCCCATCATTGGGACTATTCTACCTGCCTTCAACTGCTTGGCATCACAGATCTAGGGTAAAACAGGCCCCAAGTCCTCATGGCTTAAAGGTCTGAAGCAGCCCACTGCCACCATGCCTAAAGAAAACAATGACAATAACTATTTCACAACACATTCCATGTTACAGCACATTCCCCCCCAAATGAAAAATAGCATTTAAACTCCTGAAATGTCTACTTCAAAGCATTTAAGCATACGTTTTGATGAAATATGGGAAAATCTAAATGAGATCCTGGCTTTAAAAATTCTTCTTTTGAAGACATGTGAAACACCTTAATTCTGCCAGCTTCCTGCTTTCTGTGCCCTACATAGCATGCCCATGTGCACATATAAACACCAAGCTCACTACTTAAATGTTTATATTTCATAAAGTTATTGTAAAATAGCATGACCAGTTTGGGCTATAACCTTCTAATCCACCACACCAGCAACAGACTATCAAGCAGAGGTGGTGATTTTTCCAAGTCTCCACATTTCTGTAGTTTAAGAAATTGAATCAGTGTTGGTATCTTCCTAGTCCATGGATTTTCTTCCCATAAAAGTCTAATTGATTTTTTTTTTTGTCCTGTCTACAGCAAGGATCAGTAGTTTTGTCAGCCTTTTTCCACAGGCAAGTTCAACTGCAAGATTTCACCAGGCTGCCTATTCCAGGATCTACTGGTCCACTCTGGATGAAACAGCAAGGACTCATCACAGCACATTGCAACTCACCAAGTCCCAATAAAGACCACCAAGGAAAGACCAGTTTCAAGTCAGCATCAATATTTTCACCTTAAGGCAGATTTTGGCTTATTGTCTCTATGCACAAGTAATATCAGCTTTGTCATGGAGTCTTTATAGATGATAAAACTTCTAGCCCTCTAAACCACACAAAGAAACCCAAAGATGATTTTTAAGAGCTATGGTTTTTTTTCCCTCTTTCACTGATCACTGTTGGAGGAATCATGAAGGTAGAACTGTTCTTTCTGGTTTTATTGTTTGCATGTATTTTAAATAGTGCTCCTATTTGAAAACATTTTGACATTATATTTTTGTGCAACTTTTCCCCTCATAAGAGCGTTAGAGGAAAATAGCCTAACAAATACATAACATAAATAATGCTATGCTATATCAATAAAGCCCCTGGAAATGGGAAAAAATGAAAATTATGTTCCACTCCAACCCTAGAAATATGGTGAACATAGAAATACAACTGTAATAATTTTGGTGTTTAGTAGTTTAAGTGTTTCTACATACACAGTCCAATAGGAAGATAGATTCCTTTCAAGACAGTTAGCTTTCCAAACTGCTGGAGTGCACAGACCTTGTTCAGGTCAATCTGCAACATATTAGGTATCACAAGGTTAGATAGCCATGTTCTTTCAATTTCAAGAAGCACTCAGATTATCCAGGTGGTACCATATGCTCTTGACATAGAAGCAATGCATTACATAGCTCAACCCACTTTCAGCATAAATAGCACCACTATTACTTTTGTTCAGTAGTCACACCATACTGACAGCATTAAACAGAATATAACACTTGGCACTAATCTAAAGCAGTTTTGTAACATGGTGATAACCTGACAACTTTCCACACTGATTCATGAAACGCTTCTAGGTTCATAGCCAAACCAAATGGCTACGGTTACACTAGCTTCAGCCATAATTATCACCGATGTAACAAAGTTTATACTACTAATACAAATGCAAATTAGACATTATTTTAAATTTAACCTCATCAGTGACCTGTGTCATGAACTTTGACAAATCACTTCATCTTTAAGCTTCTTGCCTCTTGTAAAAATGTTGAGTGCCTTAAGCAGCAATGGGATATTGTAAACAACACTAGAATAATAAAAGAAATACTGTTCCAGGGACAGCTCTTCCTGGCTTAGTGGGGCAGGGGAAGGAAAGGAGGGAGAATTCAAGATTAAGCCAAAGGAGGAGGATCTAGTGAATGTATGATACCAGTGTGTGAAATATTATATCCATGTGCTACCCTAACATGTCCTCAGAGAAGGCCAAGAGGAAGCCAAACTCTGAACAAAGTGGCACAGACACTGCTCTAGTAGATCTGACATCAGAAGCTGAATGGGTTACGTAAATAAGAATTTCCCAGGATTTCTATACCATCCTATCCACTAATACATAAAAAAGTAGATGCTGTTACCTTCCAAAAGGTAGTCACTGCCAGCTAGTACAAGATAACACATTACATAAATAGTTCAGGTCCAATTACAGGTTCTTTATCTTCTTTTGTTTTCAGAGCCATTTTATTTTTCTTAACCTTAATCATGTGTTTTCACTGAACTCATGTATAATATGCCTTGTTTCTCTCTTCTCTTGTTGTTTTATAGTGTTCTGGCTTGTTTGTTGTGATCTAATCACATTAATTTTAAACTTGCAGCCAGACAGTGAATTCACATTATAGTAAGAGGCAAAGTAAAGGAATAATATAGTTTTCAGAGGAATCTATCTGTAGCTGTAAGAAGAATGGGGCACTGCTGAGGAACCTATAAAATGGAGGCAGTTGCTTATACTCAGTTTAAAAACCTGTATCATAATAGCAAGGAAATTGTTGACTTGAGGTTTTCTTAAAAGAAGAACAGTATGACTTGAGGTTTTCTTAAAAGAAGAACAGTATCATTTTAGAAGTTGCATTCTCTTACCAGTGCTGGATAGGGTTAGAGATGAGTTTTTAAAGTTCAGTCTATCTACCTACCTATCACAACTATCTCAGCACTTATGCCTTGGACATCACTGTCTTATCTGAGGAGCTATCAGAACAGTTGTGAACTTGGGAGTTAAAAAGAAAGGACCTCTTTTTATCTTAAAGGTCAGGTGGATGCTATCAAAATACAGATATGCAGTTCTTAAATCTCCAGGTTAAGAAAGTACATCTGTTAAAACAACATGTATTAAGACATTTTTTTCTGCAGCATAGGCCACCTCCAATCTTCCTGCAGGGAAATAGCCAAGCCATGCTTGAGAATATTGGTCCCATTTGAAAGAAAGAAAGCAGTAAAAGAAGAAAAAAACAAAAGCAGTAAAAGCTATGGATGTGTGAGGTAATATCCAGAATGCACTTTCAAGTTCATCAGTGCTGTTTCAGCTTACAGTGAGTAAACAGTCCAGCACAGCTTGTCAGGGAAAGCCAATTCATTCCATGTCCTTGTGCATCCATGAGATGCCCAGGAAGAAAAAACTGGCAGCAGCAAGGTCCATGACATAACAGGCCACCTTAGGCTCCCCAGAACCTCCCCCTGTTATGGTCCTACCAAATGGTCATCAGACATGAAAGGTCACCCTGCAAAAGTCCATCCTCCAAGCACAGTCAAAAGCACATTTCATTAAAGCAGTAGGGAATATGCTCATCTCACTCCGTAATTTCATGAAGGTGGTCAAACGTGGAAGGAAAAAAGGAAAAGTTAAGGGATGATTTTATTTAATGCAAATATTATCCTCATCTTTTACAATCTTTAGCAAACAGGCTTGACACTCAATAACCTAATTAGGTAAAAGGGAATTTTTACCTAATTTATGGCTGTATAATCAGGCATAGGGAAGAAAGCAACAATTCAAATGGGCAAGCTCCCAAGCAGATTCTATTTCTTCTGTTAAAAGGCTCACAGCCATGTAATAAAGACATTCTGAAAAAGCTTGATCTACCTCATTATTAAAAAATGCATAGAAATTTACTTGAAACAAATACTACTGGAACACAAGTAAGCTCAGTTTCACAAGTGTTGAGCCCCCATAGCACCACCGATTTCATCTGGAGCTATGGAAGTACTGCTTCCCTTTAAAAAAGCCTTAGAAGTTCATGATACAGGAAAATAAAACATCCACAAGAAAGGGAGAAGCTCTTGTGTTATGACATTAAATTCTAAACCTAGAGTTGTGCTGGGAATAGTTATTTACACTGCTGATAAATTTCATATTGGAAATCCTAGTCCACTGAGAATACTCTCCCCCAGCCCCTCCTCTCCAAAAAACCTAAAACACTGTAAACTTAGCATCCCCATGCTTTTATGTATTCATGCACACCAACATATATGCAGATATGTAAGTGTCTATGGCTGTCATAAGTGAAATAGACCTTTATGTACAAGTACAAACCTTATATTACTGCAATAATGACTTTTACCCAAATTCTGCTCCTGGGAATACCAAAAGCAAAATATCAGACTGCTTTAGTGGACACCTAACTATGAATTAGGTTTCATATTTCTCATACTCAATGGCTGCTTCCTATATCAAGTAACTGAAACACAGACCCAATTAATTCTCAATGATCAAGAAGGTAATATCAGCTCCTAGCAATATCACAAGATAATGAATTCATTTTGCTATGGTTTAAACATACATGATAGGTAGTGACCTACCAGACTAGTAGGTTATTCAATAATACTGAGGAACCTGGGCAGGTTTTTTAAATCCTCTAATGAATTAATTCAAAGTCACAGAAACTTACATTTCAAAGTAACTTAACCACTTCTGAAATGTTTACTAGTTAAACTTGTCAAAATGCATGCCATTAGAAACTTCAGCCTGTTTAAAGCATAATGCATCTTGCTGATGTATAAACAGCTAACAGTTTCACTGCTACCTATTTTAATTAAACTGTACACTCTGAAAATAGCAATTAGCATGTTTTGTCACAATGTTAATGTTTGAAGTACCTCCTGAGACTGGCCATATGTTAGGAACCACTATTTAACAACTTGATAGCATTCAGTACTTGGTAAGACATTGCAAAAAGGCAAAAAGTTAAGGGGTTGCCTCTACTGAGATGGCCTTAATTCTGGACCATTCAGCAAGGTTAAAGCATGGGTTAAATTTTCCAAAGTAGTCTAACTACATTCCCACCAAAAAAAAAAAATCAGTGCCAAGAGGTCTACACTTTCTGACAAGCATTGTCTAATATACTGACAAACTTTGGTTATTTAATAGTTTCTGAATTTTATCAGTTGGTATGGAGGAGCTTGTCAATAGATTCATTTGCTTCTGGTTTAGCTATTTCACAACTTTATTTTGTGCAATTATTATAGTGTATACAATGATTATATCAAACTTCAAACATGCAACTCCCATTGGAGTAGAATAAACGCAAAGGCGTTCATTAATTCGCTGAGGTAAGCAAGGCAACTGTAGCTGTTAAATACACTAAAACTTCAACCATCCAGAGCATCCTGGTAATCAATTACTACTTCCATGGTAAGACTTTAGACCATCTTCCTTATTCCACATTCAATACCTGTATCACATTGCTTTATCTCCAATAGAAGACACTATGCCTGTGTCATTAGAGACCTTCTTCTCAAGGAAGCAGCCTTAAGGCTTTTATGAAACTGGACTTCATGATGCAGTGTACACCTATGGATGCTTTTTAACGCTGTGGTTAGGCCTTTTTAAAGGTTGTTGTACTTCTAAATCAGCAGAATAGTGTCCAGTTTTTAGACGGATCCAGTTTCTTCCCTTTTGGAAAGAGCATCTTCTGCTAGATCTCCAAGTATTTTTCCAATACATTTTACAGGAAAAGTGCTACAGAAGTTTCATGACCTATTCTTTCAGTGGAATTACAGGAAGAGTAGGTGTATACATAGAAGAATAATTTGTACAAGCAAGTCATTCTGCTTGCTCCTGATCAGCATTATTGCATGTGTTCTTAGTTGGGGCTCAAGTAGCACTATTATGATAGAATATGACTAAATAGCAAGAAAAATAGGTTTGGTGATACCAAGAAAGGAAAGCAAGAGAGAATAACAAAAAAAAAAATCAAGAATTGCATGATATTTGGTAGAATATTAAAACAAAAAATTGGTAGCATTCAAATCTAATTCCTCTTGTTATCTCTTTGGCATGAGACCTAATCCATATGTTGTCTGGTTCTATAAGTATCATGCTAAGGGCCAAGGATGGGCAAATAGTGGATGCATCTATTTGAAAAGTTGTTTGAACTTCCTCAATACATCTTTGACAGCAAAGCTAGTCCTTATAAAGTCTTTCTGCAAAGATTAAATAATTTCAATACTTCCTACTCCATCTCACCTTTTTGAAATACTACTTAAGCCTTCATTTGGTGGTCTGGGCACTCAAACTCATGAAGACTCATCAGACCCTGAATTATGATCACTGTTAACAGATTTGAAGAACTGATCACCACCATCACAAGTGTTTTTTGCAAAGAGTCCAATCCTTTTATTCTCCAAATTAAATCTTTCACTGAATCTTATTAAGCTTCGATTTTAACGTGTTAGGGTTTTTTCCACCCAATAACTAATGAGTGACTTTTTTGGTGTTATTTTAGAGAGAAAGCCAATCTTGCATCTGAGTCATCTCATCTTTAAAAAATAGCTATCTAAAAGTTCACAAATCCACCTGTTCATCCTTCTTTATCTGGCTTAATCTAAATTACAGGCAGTTTCTGTCTTGTGGGGTGTCTAGCCACCAACTCAGTCTCAACACCTCCTTTTGTAGTCAAAAACTGTTAACACCGTGTTAACACCCTGTTGGGCTGGTCAAGCAACTCTTCTGGTCAATAAATCAAGAACTCTAGATCCTAATGTCTTCCAAATCCACTCCCCCTCACTCCCCATGTATTTTATGTGGCTTATTTACGGCAATTTCTTCCTCTCTGGCTTTGAAAAGTTTAACTTTACTCTCTTTTAGTCTGACAAAATACTTGAGGCCACTGCTTAGAATGAGCTGTAATTTCTCTGTTCTCAGGTTCTTCCTTTCTAATGTATCCAGCACAAGATATGTGTCCTATTAGAGCCTATGATTTTTTCAGTGCCAGTTCACAGTACCAGGCTCTACCCCTCGTTTGTCACATTTCAGGATTATCAGCTTATGTCTTCTTTCACAGGTTTTGAAAGTTCTCTGGAAAGACCTGAAAACTCTGCCAGGTACCTCCTTTCTTTTAAGGTCATGCCAAGGGACCCAAAGCCCACATTACCACATGCAAACACCACCTTTTCTCCCCATTATTTCCTCCTCTTCTGCCTTCCATGGTTCTCTGGTCTCAGAGCTGAGTTTGTACAGCATCCAGCACCGTGTAGTGCTGTCCCATAACTACAGAGTCTAAGTGCTAAAGTTACATTGGGAAAAAAAGTAATACATAAAATGACAGACAAAGCAAGGAAATGAGCTATCTCGAGCTGCAAACAGGAGACAAAAATACACTTTATTCTGTCACTTAGACCCCAGAAATTCAAGAGAGGATAGAAACCCTCCAGTCTCTATCTTATATGCCTCGAAGTCCCACATATGCAAGTCTTTTCTGGTTTTCCTTTGGTCTGTAAGCAACCGGGACTTGAAATAATTCTTGCTCATCTTTTCAAGCCTCCCAGATATCTCATCACCACACCGTTACTCCAAGTAATGAAACAGACATTAATTCAGTGTATTACTACCTCCCCCAGTTAGTCCAGAGGCAGAAAGAAAAACTGCACAAGTTCTGCAGCGTAATTTACAAGACCTTAAATAAAAAAATAAAAACCCCCTCTTAATAAGTGCAAGATCTGACATCTGAGAAATATTCTGGTTTGCTTCAAAATGTTGGCATTTTAAAGACAAGACCACTTAAAGGGCATAACCTAATGAATCATTAGCACCAAAGCCCATCTAAATTAAAACTATAATAAGATGCTTTTAGAAGCATTGCTCCCTCTTTCTCTCCACCTCTGTTATTTCACTCACAGGGAATATCTAGAAGTTCATTTATTTAAACATACTCTTAAAAAAATGACTAATTCAGATAGATTTGTAGTCCCTTTCTCTTCTGAAAGAAATAGGCTTGGTACTTCTAAAAAAATGTGTCAGATCCAGTTCTTATTCTCAAGGAAAGACTTTGCTCATTAGCAGATCTGCTCTAATTTCCTATTAAGTTTTACACAATAGGCATAAATTCATATATTTACTTTCTTTCTACAGGTATCTACTTGATACTGTAGCATACTCGTGTTCCTTCATATTTGATGCAAGTTTGAGAATGAAAAAGCAAAATAATTTTATCATGATTACACCTATGTTCTATAACATCCAGAAATATTTAGGAAAAAATATATATAGATATAAGCAAGCTACTCACAGAAACAGATATTTAAGCTCAGCTCAACATAGCTTGTCTCAGTTCCGGACCAGACTTTTGGGGTCTCTCTACATGCAAGGCATCCCAAATTTCCAGAAGCAAATTTTCATTTGAATGAACAGGAAAGTAAGAAGAAACATTTCAGACACCAGAGCCCTTCCTCAAGATTATGTCCACCCCATCTACAGAAACTAAAAATATACAGCTTTTCCTCAATTGCACATTGTATAGCTTAAGAGGACAGTCCTGCAAGTGAATACATTTGTGCTGTAAGTGATTTTTGATACTCATACCTCTTTCCTCTCCTATCACCACACAAAAAAGTGACATCTCTTTCAGCTTTTTCACAAAAACACAATATTCTATCCTGAAGGGCAAAACCTAAGAGAAATATTCTTGGCAATTTCAGCTAGAAAAAAATATTTTCAGTTTACCAAGTTTCTGTACATGACTCTCTGCAAATTAGTTCTCTTTGCTTCAATTGTCCTATGTCTACTTTTTTCACCCACACACTTAACTTGTAGTATTTTTTATATTAGAGTTGCAGATGTCTACAAAGGTGAACTCAAGCTAACCCAGGAGCAGAGTAAGTAAAATCCAAAACAGGTCCTAACTGGTTGATGTCACACATAAAATATAGATCTAAGTTAGAATATATTAAATGCCTATAATGGATGATCTGACAAAGCACCAGCCCAAATTTCTCACCTTGCTACCAGAGCTTAACGATGCCAATATCCAGAGTTTAGGTGTAGACTATATTAGAACCTAATTTAAGAGTTTGTTTCTTCCAGAAAGCCCACACACATACATAAATACAAATATGTGCACCTAAGTGTGGATGGTATCTACACCCACTTCACCAGACTGCTCTTAGTCACTTCCAACAATACTTCTAGTCCATAATCAGCCCAAGCCTGAACACTAGCTTTCATTTTTTTTTAATCTTTATGCACATTAATGACAAGCAAAAAGTGAAAGCAGTACAAGCTAAGTATAAATACTAAAAGAGAAATATTTTTGTATTTGTGTTGATCTAAATGGCTCAAGTGGGATGAACAGAAGTAGAGACTGACTGTATGGAGGAAGAGACAGTAAGAAAGCATTAAAAAAATGACATAACAGACACAGTAATAGACAACACTCTTGTTCTGGTGAAGAGAGGCAGACACTATTTTTTTTTTCCTATTCCTATCTAATTTGGGCATTGCCTTAATCTAAAAAGAATCGGAATTAACTGGAGCCACTTCACCAGCATCTTAAAAGTAGCATTTGGTTCAGTATTTCGTCAGTGTCTTTGCAGAGAAGACAAGCCTAGCTCGCTGCCAAGGGACAGCTCTTGGAGCTATGATGTTGCCCTGCCAAAAAAATAGCCCTCTGCATCTGAAAGGTCCAATCAGAGTTTCTGGCCAAGACCACAAGACATCTTGTTTTCTAGATAAGGTATGAGGGGTTTTGGTGGTTGTTTTTTTGAATATAAAACTGTCCTGGCAAGGAAGATCATGAGCCTAAAGAGAGCCCAATTAAATTCCACAGATCCTCTCTGATGTGCCAGCAAAGGGGAAGAAACACTTGAAGGAAAGTGGAATCATAAAATAAAAGCTAATCTGTTCACCACACACAATTAAAAGGAAGAGTAAATCACTACAAAAATGGCTTAAATATATAATTATTTTATTCATTTTTCCCAAAGTATCAACAAAATGCCTTTATCTCAAAGTTTTGAGGGCTTAAAGCTAATTAGAAATATTCATAACAAACAAAATTACTTGCTCAGTCCAAATAACTCCCTGCCCACATAAATCACATCAACCCAGAATCACAACAAAATTCCCAGCTTGCCTCATGCTCTTCAACCCTCAGCAAAAGCTCAGCAAAAAATAGCTCTGCAGCATCTTCTGAAAGTTAAATTTGGGCTATTTTAGACCTCAGGGAGAATAAATTTTGAAATCAAAGAATTTTCATGGAAACCCCCTATCACCATTTCCTTTCTGTTGAGAGAAAAGCTCAATCACTTATGCATCTCTGCAGATAATATCTATGGCAACATACTAATACCTAAGGAGCCTGTAAAAGGGACCAGACAAAGTAAGTTAAGGTTTTCATCAATAACTTTCACTCCCTTCCAAAGAACAGCATCTCGCTAAGAACACGGGTGCGATGTAACATCTCACAAACACAGACAGTGTCTGCATTAGCTTCAGTGTTGGAGTCATTTCAAGGTGTAGGTGGCACACATTTGTCATAAGTCTAATCTCAGAGCAGAAAAAAAGGTGCAAACAGCATCAGGAGATCTTCAGAAATTGCCACCTTTGAGCTACAGAAGGCCAAGAAAAATCTTTTGCTTAGTACCAGGTCAGTGTCTCCCCTCCCTCCCCACTCAGGATCATCAAGATCCAGGACAAATATTCAAATTCCTATTATACCAGAAGGTGCTTTTTCAAGACTATCCCAAAAACCTCATGTTATGAGGTACAAACTTAATGAAGCACAGTCTAGACCTGTTTTGGAGTCTGAACACGTCATCTCCTCCTTTCTCCCAAACTTATTTCCACTATTCCCAAGCCTGTCCAAGCCTCCACAGTTATATCGCTTGCCATACACTTGTCTCAAACACTAAAAAAAAATCCACATATGAAAGAGAAAGAGCTAGGTGTCAGTTTATGCTACTTACAGTAATTCATCTGTATATGACACTGAATAAAACTGGATGGAAAAATCCAGATTAGTACCTCATAGGTCAAAGTACTTCAGGTTCAACAAATTAACATGGCTACATTAATTTCATCTTTATGTGTAGAAGAACTGACTAATAAGAAATCCAGTCCTTTAATCTAAGGATTAGAACTTACTCTAAGAATGTCTGGCAGAGTCTAGACAATTGAAGATGGATCAGCGTTTATAAATTTCTGGAAATAATTCAATGGTGTTAATATCCTACAGTCACAAAACTGATATCAGGTTGCCAAGACGCCACACATCAAAGCTTAAAAAGGTGGACTTTTCATAGTATTTTCAACTCTTTGCTCTCACATATTTTAGTGATGAAAGGCATTTCACCTCTCAATTGTTTCTCTAATCATCATCCAACCTCCTGCAATAAGCAAATTAACTAGCTTCACTTTCAGAGCACCATCCACTACCAGGAAAATAAAAAGGCATCTGCTTAATATATACTTGTAGTGCACCAGAGAGCAGGCAAAGACATAAAATTTGATTTCAAACTTTGCCAAGGACAGAGGGAACTCACAGCCACTGTTCAAAATGAGAAATATTTAATTATGTAGAAACTAATTAATATTAGAATTACAGCCTTTTCCTTACCTGGATCTTAATCCACTTTGTCCACCTCTTACTCAGAAGCACTTCTTCAAACAAACACGTACAGGCTCTACTTAAAATTTCATGTTCCAAGCAGATCTTTATGCAGTGACCTTATTCTGATTATTACTCCATGGTTTTACTAGTTCCATTTGTTCCTGAACAGAAGCCACTTAAAATTCCAGAGGAGCTTCACAAACTTCATATGTGACTGACTGTGAACTCCCACATTTCTAAAGGTTTCTCAGATATATCAAGCCTCAGGACCCAGAAGGTTGGGGTGCACCTACCACTATTTAATCACATAATATGACATACCCTAACATTTAGCTCTCTGAAGTTTTTAAATGGAGACAGGCTTTCCAAGACTCAGTTACAAGTCCATGCTCCAGACCCCACATCCAAAGGCAAACCATGGACACGAAACACTCGTGTGCAACCCAAGCAAGCTTGCACGAGTGGACACGAAGTTTCACAGAGAGCTAGACAGATGGACAGCTGCAAACACAAATAGTAGTGGTGGTTCAGTAAACAGATCACTTCCCACGAGCTCTTATCTGAGCATCAATAGCCAAAAGACATTAACATGGACCTGAATTTTGATAGACCAATTCATAACTAGGCACTTAGTTTCCAGAAAGTGCTGTCCACACAGTCACTCTCCTAGAACAGTAAGAGCATCAGTCTTTCCTGCAGACAAAGAAACAGCCACAGCTCGACACACTGGCTTATGGGCACCTGTAATTTAAAGGTAGCTGCTGCGCTCTAATATAAACTCCTACTTTCATTTGCATCTAGTTTTGCTAGACTCACAGAACCTAGACTGAAACTTCCTATAGCGGAAGTCTGCCTCAGGCTTATCTTCCTCTGCTTTTTGGTTTCTAAGTTCCAATTAAAGCTGTTTAGGTATTTCTGAAAGCAGAGATGTAGGACAAAAATAGGGTATCTCACCCATTGTTTAAAAAAAAAAAATGTCACTTTGCACTGAGAAACTCTGTGTTGTCTCCTTTTTTTTTAGTAGAATAGAAAAGGTCACATGGAAGCAAAAAGATCTCATGAAACAAAACAAAAGTCACCCTCATACTAGGTGTATGAATTCTTGTATCCTTATGAAAAGCTGCCTGAGTTTGGCAAACTTAAGAGCCTCCTAGGGATTCTGGTTCATATGCATCAGTAGAGACTTCAGAGCTCAAGATATTACGTATTCCCAATATTCAGCTGCCACTTAAATGCTCTGTTGCTTTCCCTGTTCTCATCCTGTCTGCCCAGGCTGCCCTATAGCCATGCCTATGGCCTGAAAGGAAGCTATTGGTGTTCCTCACCTGCCTGCACCTAGACGCTCTGGAAGCTCTTAGAGAAACACCTTCAAAGCTCTGCTGTGCCCCTCAGCTCAATGTTTCAGGAGGAGAAAAATAAAATGAAAGAGACAGAGCTGCAGGATATGAAAGTAAGATAGCAAATCAGCACCAAAGAGACAGTTCGATGAGCTAAGCCAAAGTTAGTAGTAAGAGACAGACAGAAAAGGACCAAGTAGGAGAAAATAGAGGGAAGCTAACAGGATAAACCAGACTTAGGAATCCCAAGCCTCCACATCTTTCTATTTTCAGAAAGCAAAACCTCCTCAGCAAGTGGCTATCACAATCCTCACTATATAATTACCAGGGGCACAAACACCAATCTAGCTTATGGTTAAACAGGCTCAAGGCTGTAATTGATTTAAGCTCACATTTTCTGTTTTAAACTTAATTTTATCCTTTTTCTTCCTTATTCTTCAGTTGAAGAATTACATTAGATATCCATGATTAAAAGCAAACCATACTGGTATTCCACACAGGAAATACCAGTCTTATTGCATTTGCTTACAGCCTCAATTCACTTCCTTTATGAATACAGAACATGATACTGCTTTTAATTACACAGCCACCTGCCTTATTCACTATGTGAGAGAAACTTACCCTGGGAAAAAAAAGTCTGGACTATATGGTATGAGAGACTCATATCTACAGGATCCCCCCACTTCCTCTGGGGCAGAAAATGTAACTTACTACAGCAAGGCAGCACAGAAAGAAAAAAGCAAAGACAGTCTGGTGACCCACATAGTTGTTTTTTTTTTTTTTTTACATTTGGAAAGAAAGAGTTGTGTCTCTTTAATCACTTCTCACAGTTACTAACTGTGGAGTCTTTTTTAATTGACTTACTAACACAAGGTACCTAGGTTCTAGTCAGCAAACGTACCAAATTCTCCCAGCTGGAATGCATGAGAACAAATAAAGAGCCATAAGATGCACCAGATGTTTAAAGAACTGTTCAAGTTGCATATCCAGAGCAAAGAGATCCCTTTGAAAGTTACAGAGTCACTGTTTTAGCTTTCTCTCTCTCTCTCTCTCTGAGATAGGGTAATTCCCCTTCTCTCACAAGGATTCTGAGCGGATGAATACATTTATCTTTGTAAATGACTCTCATATTCTGGTAAGCACACCACTGGAAGAAAAACATGGTTTTGTACTAATTGTATGGCTTAAAAAGAAATATCTCAAATACAGCCTATAATAGAACAATTAATAAGGAAAACAAGAGAAACATTAAGATGTTACCTGGTAACTGAGTGTTAATCTGAAGGTGGGAAGTTTTTATTTCAAGACTACTTTACTGCACATTGCTACTAGTGCCTAGATTGATCTTGTAGAAGTCTTAGGTTCTCACCATCATCCCAGAGGTTTTGAGTTCTTAACTTTGTTACTCTCCACATTCTTTTACTACAGATTTTTGCTGTTTCTCATGAAGCACCTGAGTCCATAAAGAAACTTGCAAAACACAGATAGGATCCCTTTCAAAGCATTTATCATACAGCACCATATACAATAAGCTCAGTGAGCCAGAAATGTTCCTTGACTGACTACCAAATGCTCAAAAAATTCATATTTTTTAAAAAATAAATTAGTAAATGGAGCTAATTATTGACAAATAGCCTAAAGCAACACCCTTTTCCAAGTCTCTGATCTGATCATAACACACACATTAGACAGGGCCAGGCTTGGACTGGTGTATAATTATGAGCTCCCTAGGAAAAGCTTAGGAGCTCCAGGCTGCAGTAGTGGTGATTCAGTAGGTGGCATTATTTCCCTAAAGATAATACCAAGGCATCCCCCAATACAGGAGCTCATAAAAGCAAATTCCAGGCATAACCCTAAGCTTTGTCTCCCACTCCCCTCTCAATTACATAACCCCATAGTACCTGCTTTCTCCAAGTGGCCCAAGGAGAACTGTGAGTGTCAGGGGGCAAGCTTACCAAGTTCTGGAAGGATGCTGTGTGAGATGTCCCATGAGAGCAGAAAGAGCCCTCACAATACAACAAGCTAAGTACCCATAGTACCCTCAGACCACCTCTTTGTCTATCAGAGGTCTGCCTTTTGTAGCTTATTCTGTCCCAGGCGATGGCCGTGTATGGCCACTAATGCTGAACCCCTAACAAAATTGTGCAGATGGCCCTTCTTAACAAACTTTTCTCAGCTGTGAATCCTTCAATTGCTGACACCTGTCCTGAAAATGCATAGAGGATGGCCTGCGTAGAAAATAACCTGAATCTACTGCAGGGCAAGGATCAATTCCTTCTTCCATTCAAAGCGGAGGGTTTCAGTTGGACTAGAAGTCTAAAGGACTCTACTACTAAAGTAGAAGTAAGGTAGAAGTTCTTAATATTTGCTGGGGAGGAGATTGCTGAAGTCAGTATGTAGCTAAAGACAAATGGATGTTTAAAGTGAATAGTGAATTATCACAGTTGTAAAGGAAATGTAAGTTAAAAAAGGTATTCTGCCAAATGAAAACCTGGGAAATAAAGGACAGATTGGACCCAGCTCCCATGCAGACTGCAGAGTCTGCAGCATGAGCCTGTGGAACTCCATGTTCTCTGAGTGTTCCTGTTGCCTTTCAGAGCCTGGATCCCACTGACAATCCATGGACAGACCCCTACTTTCTTAACTGACCTTTGAAAACAGACTAATTCCTAACCTCGACCGTACTTCAGTGAACTTTATTCACTGAGGATAGCCTGGGATTTTTTTCCTTGCAATGACAATGAACCACGTTGCATTTTATTTTCTGTGTATTTATACCCTGATATTTTTGCCTTCCCCACATAACGCCGTATCTCCAACTGAAGACTTGACTGGGAATGGCTTGAACATCCACGATGCAGTTTGTATGTAGGGGTGCCCTTTTGCTTCGTTTCTCAAAGAGCACGAGCAGGGAATGCATAGCGCGGGAAAGCACGCAAGAAATGGTGAAAGAGAAACGTGAGCCTCGTCCTACGGCCTGGCAGGGCTGTGTAGGTGCGGCGCTCGTACCATCACACTGATGGTGTGGTTTGTGGAATTTAGGCTTATAAGGAACAAGCTGCCTCCGCTTTGATATCCACAAAGCAGGGGAAAGAGCGGGGGGGGAGTGGCAGGAGAGTGCAATATGTCTGAAAAGGCCTTTTAGGAAATTGGCAACATGTAGAATTTTTTCCTATGAAAGTCGTGTCAGTCGCTACTTCAGTCTTTGCAGTCGCTGCTTTAGTCTTTGAACATCGTTCTCACCAACTCTGTTAATTCTCCTGTTTTGGAGTGAGTTTATTCAGTTCGTTATGAATGACTTTCAGCTGTTCCCTAAGTTGTTATTGTCCAGGCTCCACAGCAGTGAGGGGTCACTTGCAGTTTCCATTATAAACCCAGGTTTTCAGGTGTTTATTATAGCTTGGCAGTTCTCAAATCTGGGTTAAAAATTGGTGCGCTTTTTTTTTTCCCTTTTTGAAAGCCCAGATGGGCTTTTTACTCTTCTTCCTTCTCCCACCTAGACTTTAACCTCTTAGAAGCTGAGTAAAATCTCTACCAGCTGCAATCTTAAAAACAGGTTATTAGCAATATTAATTTCTCTAGCACTTATTTTAGCAAAAACATTGGGGGATATGTTCTTAAAAGAATTGTCAAAATTGGAGGTTTTTGGAAGCTCTTCAGTGTCGTGTTGTCCAGTTTCTACAAGGCATTGGTCCAACATGTAGTTCAGTTCAAAGACCAAAGTGACTTCAATGGGGCTCCACATGATCTGCTCTCTTGATACAAGTTTTAAAATGCTTAAATATATATATTTAAATAACATATTTGCCAAATATCCTGCAAAAGGGTAGTGTAAAAATCAGTGCTTAACACTTAAAAACAAAAGCAAGGGGTCTCAGTAGAAGAATATGCAGGCATTCACTGAGTTCTGATTAGATCATGTATAATTATTAAATATAAAAAAAGACAAAAAACTAATAAGCTTCTCACTTTTGAATGTGTACTCTTACTTTAGCTTTGGATATTGAACACCCATGTTCATTTCCAGCAGGGTTTTTTCTTCTTCTTCATGGAATATCAAGGAAAAAGTTACAAAATTTGCATTAATCTTTATTAAATAATTTTAGACTTTTCTCTAGGGGAAAAAAAAAAGGGGGGGGTCAGTAAAACATCATTATTCTTTATCTTCAAAATCAGCTTGCAGAAAGGAAATTATATTATTATTGTTTTAAACCTCCCTCTCCTACGCGGTCCTGCTTCGCTTCCAGTGATTCTGCTCAGCGACTCCCGCGCTGCAGGCTGATGCGAGAGACGCGGCTCTATTTATCACTCGCTGTTCTGTATAATCTGTTACAAGCGCCGTCTCCGGTTGTACATGGGTGCACTTTTTTAACAAATAAAAAAAAAAGGTGCTTCCGCCAGCTGCTTATTCCCGCATGGAGCTCCTCTCCCGAGCCCTTGCCTGGAAGGGCAGTAGGTGCACGCACGCCGCCGGCTCGGCATTGCCCTGCACGGAGGTAGCGCTGCTGCCGTCGTGCACGCTTTGCTCGAGGCGACCGGCTCCTCTTGCTTAGCGCCGACCGACCTCGTGGAGGGGTCTCCAGCCATAGGAGAGGCCCCCAAATCCACCCAACGTGTTTGCGGCTCCAAATCCAACTTGAGTTGTGCGGGCACCACGTTTGGAGGCC
>PTEX01000076.1:3096114-3111810 GCA_003342815.1 Eudromia elegans
GAGGGAGAGAGGAAGGGGGAGTGGGGAGGGGGGACAGGGAGAGGAAGGGTGGGTGGAGGGGGAGAGAGGTAAATAGCCTTAAATCGGAAGGGAGCTGCTTCTCTGTGGTCTTCCACGAGAGCTGCCTGGGCTCTGCTGGCTCAGTAATAACTGAGTGACCTTTTCTTTCGCTGTATTATGTCTGGCTGGTAAGGGATTGCGTTTTGCAGCTGATAAAGCCCTGACTTCATTCAACTCGGCTCCTCACACGCTGCTTTAGGTAAGTTGTCTTCAGCCAGGACGGAGACAGACAGCCTTGGACTGCAAGATACTAAAAGGAGGACACCTGTAGCTCGGATGCGGTCAACACAATTACTTGGCGGATCCTCGAGGACCTCATTATTTTAAACTTAAAGAATAGCGATCTCCCTCCCCACCTCTCCCACCCCCTCTTTATTATTTTTTCCCCAAACAATGCTTCTTTTTGACCTTTCCCAAGGAGAAGAGCTACAAAGCAGCCACTGTGCTTATTGAACTGCCTCCCCTGTATCGCTTAATTGAGAAGGTAAGTGAGGCAACTGTGTGCAGAGGCTGCGGGTCATTTGTGTGTGTGTGTGTGTCTGCATCTCGCTGTGTCTCTGCCTCTCTCTGAGTCATGAGCTGGGGCTGCAATACACACACACAGACACACACACACGGCTCCGCACTGCAACTTTCACTCAGGCTGCAGCTCTGCCGAGACTGTTTTGTTTAAATCATGTGAGGCTTCATTATTTTTATGATGAGACATGAAATACATCGCGAGCGGAGGATGCTGAGCGAAACCCATCCGGCTGGATGCCTTGAGAAATCGCAGTCAAAGTTAACAATGAATTGCAGCAGCTTTCGCTTCCCCCTCCGCTCTCCTTCCCCTCCCACCCCCCCTCGCCGGTTATTGTTGTTATTATTATTATTATTATTGCTTCTTCCAGAGCTGCTCGAAACGTGCTCTCGGATTGCCAGGGGAGCCGGCTCGTTCCCCACCGCCCGGCTTTACCCCGGCAGCCTCCCCGCGCCGCCGCAGCCTCATTCGCGAGCGCTTCGGCGCAGCCTTAACCCTTTCGGCCGAGGCGGGAGGCAGGGGCGGCCCGCGGCCGGGGGCGCGCAGGGGCGCGCGCGGGCGGGCGCGCTGGGGCAGCGGCTTCGCACAGCAGCAGGAGGAGGAAGGCAGGCAGGCAGGCAGGCAGGCAGGCAGGCTGGGGTGTTATGAAACAGTAGTTCTGTGCTCGTCTTTTTTTTTTTTTTTTTTTTTCTTTCCTTTTTTCCCCCCTCCTCCTTTCATAGCGAGCACGCCGCGCTAGGGCTGCGTGCGACAGTTTAATCAAACCCATTTGTTACTTTAAACAAACAAAAAATATATATATAAAAATCAGGGCGGCTGCGAGGTCGCCGGGATTAGCGGATTACGGGGCAGAGTTAGGGGCGCATGTGGCTGCGGGCGCCGGGCGCGCACTAGCCGCGCTCCGCGGAGCCGCTCGCCTCTCCCGCCGCGAGCCGCTGCTCTCCGGGAGCGCCCGCGAAGCGACTCATGCAGAAAAAGGAGAAAAGTTTCGGTAAGGTCGCGGCCTCTCTTGGTTTATTTGTCTTTCCTTAAATGCATGCGGTTCGCGCGGAGCGGCCGCCGCGCCGTAGAGTAGCGCTCGGCGGGGAGGGGGCGCCTTGTTTCTCCCTGCGGTGCTGAACGTGGCGCGAGCGGTGCGCGGGGTGCCCCGAGGGACCCCGAACCCGCCGCCCCCGGACAGCCCCCCTCCGCCCCCGGCGGGCGGCCGCTTAAACCAGCTCATCTTGCGCGGTGCAACAACATAGCGCCACAGCCCCCGCCGCCTCCCTCCGCTCCCGGGCCCCGCGATGCTCGGAGGGGAAGCGGCACAAAAGGCTCTGAGCGTCCGGCGCCGAGAGGGATTCTTTGTTGCGGGAGTGTATGTTTCTCATTTATTTATTTATTTATTTATATTTTATTTATTTTTTATTTTTTTGCATGTGAGCTGCATCAGAATTGAACTCAGTCTTGCAAATCTCTTGTTGGCCTTTGCCAAGCACTAGCACTTTGCTGCCATGGTAACTGTAATTAAACTGATAAGAGTGGAAAAATGTCAGTATCTCTGAGCCTTGCAGCTGCATTGGAGAAAAAGGGAATCAAATTGGTTCCCAGCACCACTGCTCTAAAAAAGGCGGGGGGCGTGGGGGGCGCGGGGGGGAGCTCGACAGGCAGAGGAACATAGCTAAGCAGCTCCAGTGCCTGAGATCTGGGTACGTCTATTTGCTGCGTTGTCCCTTAGGGGGCTGCAGCCTGCAGGGATGCTCTGGGCCAGTGAACAGAGAGAAACAAGCTTTTAGGCCCAATCTAGCTTTCAAAAAGAGAAGGGGAAAGAAGAGGAGAAATCTTTTGTTTGGTGTCTCTTGGCAATCGACTAGCCATGTTGGCCAAATTCTTTTAATCTGTATCACTGCTCCCAGCTGTGGGACTGCATTACGCCCCCACCCCCTTAGTTTTTTTTTTTTTTTTTAAACTAACCTCTCTTTTTTTTTTTCTCTCTTTCCAACCTATGTCCTAAAGCAAAAAGAGGGGGGAAAAAATCATATTCCTCTGTAGAAGGGGCAGGAGGTAAAGTTTAGTTATTTACCATGGGGAAAATTAACTCAAAAGTATACTAAAGAGTCCATATTCAGGGTGCTAAAACCCTTGCTTTTAATTTTTTTTTTTTTCTGGAGAAAAAAAAAAAGCGGCGTGTTATGGAGTTGCGGTTACTTTGTTGTGTTAAGTACAGGAGCTGAGCCTGTGCGGATGAATGGCACAGAACAAGAGCGCATAATGGAGGCAATCAACCGTTGGGCTGCCTCACAATGCAATCCGGGCAATTAAAAGCTCACCAGAGTTTAAATGAAATGGTTCTACTTATTTCTGTGCACCGCACTGCACAGGCTATTATTTATGTCTCTTTTTTTTTTAATTATGATTTCCCTTAAACTGTCAAATAGCTCAGAATAGCAGGGTCTCGGAGGCAATAAGAATTTTGCACAGAACAATTTACGTGCCAATCTAAAACTAGTTACGACTCCCGATGTGCTGCCCGCAAGTGCTGAAACGTTTCTTAGCCTCGGAAACCTTAACTTTTTCTTAAGTCTGTGTCTGTATGGTCCTGCATAATTAGAGTACTGGGTGCTTTTAGGGGGGAGCTACAAAGTGGGAATGTGTCTGAAAAGTGTTCTTTTTATCTTCTGCTGGATCTCTAACGCTCTTGTTGACTGCATATTGTCTGTCAGTTTGCTGTGCTCCAGAGATCGGTGTACTGATACTTAATTTGCTCCAAAATGATTTCTATTTCTCTCAAAAGTAGAGGCAAGCCTTCCCTCTCTTGCAGCACATCTTGCTGTCCTTGGTAGGAACTGTGTGTGTGCATTGGTGGGGGGAGTGGGGAAGATTGGGCTTTAAAAGTTTTTGGGTGGTTTAGTGCATGATAATATCCACCTTTCCCATCTTTGCCATGCCTTTCAAAGGCGGTTTCAGAAGCGGTTCCGCAAGTCTTGTGCGGGACGTGGCTCGCTCAGGGAGCACTCCGGTCACGGACCGTACCGCGTCAGTGACACAGTGCGGCCAGTCATGCCAGGTCCCCTTCTCCTGGGTTTTGAGGGGGTTGATGCTCAGTGTGTGTATGTGGTTTTGGCGTGTGTTTGTGCCTACCTTTTCCAGGAGGCTAACGCAGCCTTTCCTTGCAGCCTTTCCCCTTTATCCTGAGCTTCAGCTGGATGTCACGGCAGCGTTTCATCACGCGGCAGTGACAGCAAGAAGGGGTGGGAGTCGGTTGCGTTGAACAACTTACTCAGTTGAGAGACCCCGAGCTCTGTAAGTCGGGTTGCAGAGATCCTCCTTGAGCAATCCTAAAGGTGCTGACCTAAGATGTCCTGCTCGTGACACAGCTCTGTGGTTTATGCGCAGGGTCTTGGGGACGGGATGAGAGGGAGAAAGGAGGTGAGGCCAGAAGAAGCTCTTGAAAACGTGTTGGGGTGAGATGAGAGGGGTTGGTGGAACGGTGACACTGGCCCCGAGAGCAGCTGGGTGGGACTCCACAGGCTGCAGGGGAAGCCAGATTGGATTTCTTTTGCAGTTTGGGTGTAGCACTTACCAAGCCATAGGTTTTTCTGCAAGTGCTCCACGAGCTCTGCCCTCAGAGGGGCGAAGGGAGGCAGGCAGACGACTTCAGATATTTCATTATCAAGTGGTTTGGATGGTTTTGTGGGTGCTGCCAGCCACTAAGAGGGTCCTGCCTGTGTCCTAAGGTGTAGCTGAGGACTCGAACGGTAGCCTGCGAAAAGCTGCCCAAAGGGCAGCTGCAGGTGTTCTCGTTGCCAAATTCAGAGAGCACTAAAAATATGCAAGTGCATATGTGGAAAGTGTGGCTGCATTGGAGATCTTACAGGAATGTTAAAGGGAGGAGGGATGGTCAGCGAGGCGATCGGTTAAGGTGGCTCAAGCTACCCAGAACAACATAGTATTAGTATTCTGCTCTCCAAATTAAGCGATTTAATCCGAGGCATGTAGAGAAAGGGGCACCTGCAAAGAAGGTGGAGATAAGTAAAACACTTCTTGGAGCATTGCTTGGTGTTTCGATCTGTTCTGTGTTTCAAAAATAAGCACAACTTTTTTTCTTGTTCTTTTTTTTTCTTATATAATAAAACAGTAATTTTGTTAGGTTTTCATTTAAATAGAAGGTGCTTGATTACAGCTAAAATGAGACAGGATCCAAGGAGCAAACAGCCCTTCCCTCCAAAAGCTGCTGCGGATGGAGTCCTTGCTCCGAAGGTGCTGACAAGCAGTGGCAAAAACATCATCTCGCTCGGCCTCCAGAACACCAACGCGAAGGGTGACTCCTGCTGCTTCCGTGGGAGCCGATCTCGCTCCGCTCGTCCCTCCAAGGAGGGTTTGGAAGCAGGGAATGGGATAAGGGCCTCCGTGCTGCTTTGCCCACTCCCTCAGCGCAGCAAGCATTTCTGAGGTGCTGCAGGGGTGCCTGTGGGACCATGTGAGCCGGCGCTTCGGGATTCAGAGGAAAACCTTGTGCTTGCAAGGAGCTGTCAGGCCGTTTGTTCGGATATTCCCTTCCTGAGCCTTGCTTCCACTGCGCCGTGTTCGCATCGATGGTACAGGGCGGCAGATCCGCCTGTGTCAGAGACCATCAGGCTCCGTTCTCTAACCCAGTTCCTTATCAGTTGATTCACCTTTATCAGGTGAATTTTTACTTTATTTTATTACTTTTTTATATATTTTTTTAAGCTGCGAAATGTGTCAGCCCCTAGTTTATCCTGGATTCCATCAAGCTAAAGATTAAAGCCCCAGAGCAGTCCTGCATGCCTGTGAACTTTTTTTTTCAGCTGAGTTCCAAGCAGTTGATATAAACTGCAGCCCCTTTTATAAGTTTATGCTCTCCATGCGGTGAAAGAGAGGATCAGGGATAAGCATGTTGCCGCTTAACAGATATATACACTTTTCTGTCTTACGCAGCTTTACAGGTTGAGATTTTTCTGCTGTGTGAAGATGTACAAGATCCAGCAGGACTTGCACTTTCAGTCAGCTTTAGGCTTTTTACCGCAAATCTCCAGCTGCTTTTAGCCGTTTATTTATGGCCACGTTAGCATGCCGCTGTATGCTCGCACCTTGGATTTAGGGGAGACAGTTGATGATTAAAAAGATTACAGAGGCTCAGCTGTTGCCTTATGGCACTTGCTTGGGATGAGGTGACTCTAGGAGACCTCTGTCCCTCCAGAACCCAATGGTTACTTCAGCAGGAGAGTAGATTGCTCCAGAACATGTTATGGTGCATTGCAAGTGGGGCACCAGGGCTGTTGTAATAGCATGTCATGGTAAGAATTGTTTTGTTCTAATTCAGTAACTGTCCAGACTCACAGGTGAGGCTCGAGAGTTGAGTTTAGTAACCCTGAAAACCTCTTAGGGGCTCCGTGGTCAGTGTGCTCTGCTTATGTGTGTGCCTGCAGATGCCCTGGAAGTTCCAGCTCTTTTGCTTGTCATCTTCGTAGTGCTGGTACCCACAGAGACATGCTATGCCATTGCATCAAAGATCACACTCATTTTCCTTATGAAAATGTATTTTTTTTAAAAAAAACCTTCATGTTCTAGCTCCCTGAGACTGCCTTTCTGTAGTAGTGTGCTACAGCACCAACTGAGATGTGCTGAGAAAAGCTGGGCCCGTAAAGCCTCCCTAACAGCAGGTAGTGGAGCATTCTTGATGAGGAGCTCTTGAATTTGCTTTTCTTTGTTGCAAGACTCCGTCTGACCTCTCCTGGTCTCTGCGTAAGAGCTGGGCGCCAAGCACTAAATTTGGGTGTAGGATTTTCGTGTTAACAAAGGCCTTCGTTTCCCAGTCTTGGAAAATTCTCATTGTAATGGTAAGATGCACTGTAATGAGCAGCTTTTTCTTGTTCGAAGTTTCATCTCCGATTGGCTTAAAACAGTGTGATACCCTAATAATCTAACTGCGTGTCAGTTCTCTCTTTCTCTGATGCCTGTCTGATGTACAAGAAAGCATCTGCCGGGCTGTGATTTTTGCTTCGTCTTATTCTTTAAAAAAAAAAAAGGACTTTCAGAGGATTGGTCTAAGTGTAATGGGATAACAGTCCATGAGATTAACCAAGAGAGATCAGTCTGTAAGCGCTTTGGAGCAGTGACCTCTTCCCTGCCCGTATTGTAAAACTGAGCGCCGTCGACTCGGGTACGGATCGCGGGCAGCCGGCCGCGGCGCTCGGTGCGCGGCCGCCCTCTCGCTCACAGCCGCCTTGCGCCGTCACCGGAGTCTGAACGGGTGCTGAAACGCCGCCCGCTGCTAACTCGGGAGGTGAATGCGTGCCTGACACCACTGTGCTCTTTGCCCCGAGCCAGCTGTTGGGTAAGGCTGGGATTCCGAAGTGAGAGGTGGATTTGTATTTATCATCTCTCTATATATATCTTTTTAATGGTGATAAACTAGTAAGTATCTGATCTTGTGCAGGTTGTATGAAATCGGGTTTTTCAGGTGTTCATTAAAGTCTGAAGATGCTGGTACTGCGGTCTCTGGAAATGTGGTCGCTTCCTTCATGTGCGTTATAAGGACTGGAATGTTGAACAGCAAAACAACTCATCCCACCCTCCCCATCCCCAAAAGCCACGTCCAACCTCCCTGAAAATCCAGCTCTCGGCCTCTAACAGCTTCAGTCTTTCCATCCCTAGAATTTGGAGTGCTTTTGTGCACTATAAGGGTATAAATAGGTCCAAATATATAAGTTTAGGTGTGCTTGCTGTCACAGATACTGATTAAATCACTGGTCACTAGACATTAGATGCACTGGGCAAAAGTGGATGACTTTTCAACTCAACTGTTGGTCCTGATTTATATTTTAATTCCTCTAATCATATTTCTTTTCAGCAAAGAGACCAAGTAAATGAGGTGTTTAAGAAAAGCTGTAGAACTTAGACCAGTGGACATCTCAGCTCTCAAATTTATCTTAATAATGTTTTCAACTTGCTGTGGACTACGTAGGTTATTTCACTGTGTCTACGTGATTGCCTCTTTAATGAACTGGGTGTGTATGGGAGCGGGACGACGAAGAAAAGAGACGGTCTCGTTGAGGGGCTGCCTTATTTCTCACTCCTCTCGTGTTTTGCTCCCTTGCAGGTATACAAATGCTCTCAGTCCAGCCAGACACCAAGCCGAAAGGTTGTGCTGGCTGCAACCGTAAGATTAAAGACCGGTATCTCCTGAAGGCCCTGGACAAATACTGGCACGAAGACTGCCTGAAATGTGCCTGCTGTGACTGCCGCCTGGGGGAGGTGGGCTCCACGCTCTACACCAAAGCCAACCTGATCCTTTGCCGCAGAGACTATCTGAGGTAGGCCAGAGCCTTCTTGCCCTCGCCGGCAAGCCCTGCCGTGCTGTTCGGTCTCGAGAGCAGGCGCGACAGAGGCGATGCTTCGTGTCTGTGAGGGACAAGCGTTGTGCGTGGAGCGCGGGAGGGTAAATACTGCAGTGCAGAGGTAGAACTAGGACCCACAAGTTGCTCTCGACATCTTGAATCAGAAAGCACATGCAACCAGGTCTCTCACAGCTGCCAGTTCTCTGATGCTCATACGAAGGTTTCCTTCCTGAAGAGGAGGTGAAGGAAGGTGTTCCCTTCAGCCCTGCATTTCCACGGATCCAATCGCCTTTTAAACATGACATGGTGTTCAGGCATGGTGCCTAATACAATAGGGCCTGTCGTTAAACAGCATGCAGTGTGACAGCAGGGTTTGAGCTCTGAGGAGGGCTTCGTATTCTTCAGCTTATGCCTGTTTGTCCTCATGGTTTGCCAAAGGGGCTTCACTTAAAATGCCGGAAGCTTTTATGAATGTCATCATTTATCCATTAGAAGCTGGTCCAGTGTTGCCAACACGCTTTCCCCCATGTTAAATAACTGTAAATACTAGGTTTAAATCCCGCTTTGGTCTTTTTACAGCTTGGTGACCTTGGTGGGACACTCTCTAACCCGTTGCTGCTTTTCAGCCTTAGCAAGCAGTCACTTGGTTTTCTAACCTTCTCAGTTGCTTATGTGGTATTGAGTTGTAGAAGAAGTTACATATGAAGTTACGGAGTTCTATGTGAAGTGTACCTTGTAGCTGAAGCAGTACTGAACTAGATTATCAGCAGAGCATATATGAATATATAGGGCTACTTGCGGAAGATAAGTTTAATTTGGAACATTTAGCCTCCCTAGGCTCTCCATGGTAAATAGAGAAAGAAGCTCCTTTGGGGTGATTCTGAGCACCTATTTCCTATAGGAGCACCTCTCCTCCTCCGTTCCCTGTAGAGGAGGCCTAATGAGACTGGCTGCCTTGGGCTAACGTGAACTTCTGGGAACGTTTCCCTTGCCATTGTAGTGAAGCCTCCCTTTTAAAGGGACACTCAAGTGTGTAATACATCAGGGAAAAACTAAAAGTCATTTCTGAATGGACAAGTTCAGTTTTAACGCAGGTACCAAAAGGTGAAGCTGCTCTGCAGTTAGCGCGTCCCAAACTGTGCAGCATGGGTGGAAATTAAGATTAAACTGTTACCAGTTTCTGGTACTCTTAATTTTCTGCATTACAATTTTTTTGTTCCCCCTTCCCTAGAGTGGAAGAGTAACAACAAAAAAAAACCCTATGCCCTTGCTTTCTGCTTCTGTTGAGGTGGATGTTCAGGCCTGCAAGGCAGTTTAGGGTGCTCCAGACGTGCTCATGGATTACTGAGTGGTGAAAGTGCTCTGATGGCCTTTAAAGCTCTGTGAAAGGGGCACGAGATACGGTATGGGAAGTGAGCAGAGGCTCTGCACCTTAAAGTCAGCGCATTAAAGGTGCCAAAGAAGTGGCTTTCAGAACCTTATTTTTAAAAAATGGCAAAAATTAATAGAAGGGAGTTACAGGGCGGGAACGGAGGTCATTTGTGACTGCTCTGCAGGCATGTGCATGTTTGCAGAGGCGTAACAGCCTCCGGGAGCGGGAAAGGCCCTCCTAACTTCTCAAATGTTTTTGAAGAACCTTCTTTTTTCCTCACAAGTGACTGCAGGAGTGAAGGATCTCTGCTGTGGGGATTTATGTGAGGCCTGAGTGTACTGCAGACTTCATACTGGTGAATCTCACAAATACTAGCGCAGTGGATCAGCGTCTTAAAGAACAAAAGAGATGTAGTAATATGGATATGAGCAAGTGTTTCCCCACCCATGTGCGTACACACCCACATCCCATGACTTTAAGGTCCCTGAAGTGTAGCAGGGGTAAACAATTTGCCAGCAAATTTTATGAAAACTCTTATTAAGTAATGTACAGGGAGGAGACCATATATGCCCAAACCATGACCTTATTCAAACCCAGCATTTAGGTTATTTGTTCATAAGCAATAATTGGAGCAGTGAAAACTCTGGCTATCACGGATGAAAAATCCTGTAATTGGCTTTAAGATACTTCTGATTTGTCTCTAGATTTATCAAGTCTTAATGAAGCTATTTAGTCACGAGCCTTTTTTAGTGATTCGTGCGAGTGCATAGATTTAAACTTGGTATTTACACTAAACTTCAAACTGATGCACTTAAGGTAATTGCAGATAGTCATTTGCCTCATTGCATCTTATCTACTTAGTTATGCAGTGAACCTATAAAAGTGATCTTTTTAATGCTAATGTAGAAACTAGTTAAATGTTCTCTGGCTTTGTAGTCAAATAAGCTTTCATATTTAGCAACCTACTTGACATGAATTTAAAGAACAATTTGCTTTGTACTAATGATCAGATTAGGGTTCGATTATGGTTTCAAAACTGACCATTTTTTTTTTCTTTTTCTTTTTTTTTCCCTCTTTTTAACCATAAAGGGAGTCTTTGCTGCGTGTAAAACTGTTCAAGCTTTCTATTAATTTATGTGGTGCCCTCTAGAGGATATGTGGCTTGTATGATACTATAAAGAGTAAAATTGCTTATTAACTCGTCTCTCCGTGTTCATTATGCCTTTCAATAAGGCAGCCATAGTACAGCTGCTTTGAGCAATAATGCAGCTACTTTGTGTGCTTTAACGTTCAGAGCTGCATTCACAGGCTGGATTCACTGCGCCGTGGCAAAGATGCTTCCCCCATCTCTTGCTTAGAAATGCCTGCCAAAAAAAACCAAGATTGAATGCTTGCTCTTGTCCTGGGATGCCGTTAGAGGATATCTTGGGGGCTGAGATACTTTGACGAGCTCTTTAGGCTTGTCCCACATCCAAGTCAAAACTTCCCAGGCTTTTAGCTCCGCTTTGGGAAAAGCAGGTGATTTTGCTATATCAAAGCCCTTCTCCTTAGCAGGGGGCAGATGTCTTGAGTGAGGGATGCGCTTGGGAGCCGTTCTGAGTGCAAGGGAGATGGGGCTCAGGTCTGGTACCCGTGGGCACGAGGGCAGCGCGCGGTGTCGGCGTACGTCCTGGAGGGCGGTCGCGTGGCCGCGTCAGCCCCGCGTTGTTAACGAGGATGAGAAGTGACTGGAGTGGAGAAAGGGCTCGACGTTAGAGAGAACACGCTCGACGAAAATGATATGCAGAGTGCAATTCCCCTGCAGGCGCCTGTCTCCTGCTTATACACTCCTGGGTTAAAAAGTGAAGACTTAATTTGAGGAACTTAGGTTTACGCCAATATTTCCAGTCCGTTTACAGTAGGTGAAATATGTGAGAAGGCTTCTTTTTTCCCTTTCTTTCTTTCTCTTTGCTTTCCTCCGGAGCCGTGGGGATGACATCTTAATGCCTGCACCCATCCCGCTCCGTGCTCCGCGCTGACTGGCAGCACGGCCTTGTACAAGCCCCGTATTCCCTTTGAAATCTGTCATTACTGCCATTAATGGCCAGTTGTGATGTTAACAGCCCCTGGGCTGTTTAACGTATCAAACTGGTTGTTAGCTGGGAGGTTATTACTTATTTAAACCTCGCGTCGGGGAAGGCGCTTGGGTTCCGCACGCCCTGGGCCTCGCCTGCCCCAAATCACGTGGGAAACGGCCTCACGGCTGCTTTTGGGGCTGCCCAGGGATTTGCTGTCGGTGTCCCCTGCCCCAACGCAGCAGTGTCCTTTCGGGTCCCGTCTCACAGCTCTCCGCAGTTGTCCGAGAAGGAGATCTGCCCTCTAAAAGCGTCGAGCAAAGGCCCCGCAATTACCCGCGACTCGGGTGCATTAAATAATGAGCCTCCTCGGATGCAGCGAAAAATATGAAAGTACAGCTGTGCTAAGCTCGTCGCAATGTAGGTCAATCACCCTTTTTCACTTAGGTTTTTAACTACGCAAACCCCGCTGAGCGCCCAATGGCTACAAAGTGCTGTTTCATTCCTATTTAATTTTGGCAGCGTTTTACTGAAGAGCAGGCGTTCGTGCAGCTAAATTATCTCCACCGTGTCTGGGTTTAACTCCAGCTCTGTGACACTAGATGTTGGAGTGCATATCTCTTAGTAAACACAAAGAATATGGCTTCTGTTTTTTTCTTTTTCAAATCCATCTCTTAACGTGGAATTGAATTAGAAGTTTTATTACTTTTTTTTTTTTTTTGCATAATTTTTCTAGCCAGGCAAACAGATCATAGGCAAAGGATTAGCAGAACTAATACAGTGGGGTGAGATTTTTGCTCTTAAACACATCCAAAAGCATATGGGGGATGTGGGGGTAAATACTACACAAAGCTCTGTCCCACTCCCCCAGTTTGATAGTGGTTTGGCTTGTAAACGTGCTGCCGACGTTAGAAGTACCACTGAACAGCTGTGAAGATGACTGGATCGCTACTGCTTAAGGAAGAGGCAAATCATAGTTTTATTTCTCACACATTTGCTCGTGCGAAGACTTGAGACAAACTGAGTTTCTAAAACACCTCTATTGGACTGGATCTTGTAACTAATGGAAACTGACTTCGGAAAGTGAAGTGTTCAACCGTGAGCATCACGAAGATGCTGCCTCTGAAATATTTAGCTGGTGAAAGGGAGCAGGCTGCAAGGAGCTGAGCTCAGGCACCAGCCTTTTCTTGTCCAACTGCTCCAAAGGCAACTTGTATTTAAAAAAATGTTTATATAGGAATACTTACAAATTCAAGGCAGATTTAAAATGTCTTGTGGTCTGGTACTGATTAGCAGGTTCTGTTTCTCTCTTGTCTAAGGGAAAGTGCACACTAAATATTGCAGACAGCTAAGATATCAGCTCTTAAACTGTGTGTGTAAATACTCCAGATGGATATTTTCACGGGTATTGGGATATAAGGTGTTTCCATAAATGACACCTCGGTGTGCTTCTTGCCCAGCTTAAATAAGGGTAGATCTTTAAAGATTTAAGCACATTGAGTTTTCAGGAATAGTGAGGTTTTTACAGAGGTGAGGCTTAAGAAGCTCAGCTTCCTTCATTAAAGCTTTGTAGGATTGAACCCTTATTTACAGAAATACTCTTTGAAATGCCTAAGTGTATTCATGGGAGAAAGGATTTGCAGGGATGGGCCCTAAAATACTTTTAAAAAAATAAAAACAGTAGCCGTAATAGTCTGCTTGTTTTAATGTTACTGTGTGTGCCAGATCCTTGCTCTCCTAAATACACATTAATTGTATCATTTAGCATGTCTTAAAAAAAATAGCAATAACACTAACTCTTCCTCTAATTACCAACTGTTTAGAAATCCTCAAAACACCTTTATGGTTCTTGAAGGGATGAGGGTGTACTGCAAGGGGAGTAATGCACGTACACACAGTTAATCTACCCAACTTGCATATAATAATGCTTTTGATTTAGTTGCACTCTGCCTAGTTTAGCCCGTTCTTATTTCAGTTCATCTATAATAGCTTCTAATAAGAAACGTTCAATTAAGCTGTTAAAATTGGTGTTTAAGTCATGCTGAAGTGTTGTAAAATGTGTGTACTCAGGTTTGACGCTCCAGTAGTTCCATGTGTTTGCTAGTGTCTTCTGGTATTTTTCTTCAGAGCTGCCAAATTTTTAATAATTGTGTTATTTTTAGTGGCTTAAAATACACAGTTTAATTTCCCAGGATGTGAATGTTTCCTCTTATAAGGCTTCTTGAAAACCAGACACTTCTTGTGTGTTGTCAACACACCTCATTAATCTCCTGGAAATGTTCAAAGAATTTCAGGAGACTCTTCAGATGAAAGTACAGTGCATCTGAAAACCTGTCCCGCAGCTCGTCGTTACCTTACTGTAGCGCGAGGTATTTTGATGGAGAATTATTTTACTACAAAGACTCTCTCAATTTATAGTAGCTCAATAAACCTTAATAAAAGTAAGGATTTGGGGGGGCAACCTAGGTAAATCCGTACTGCTGCAGGATGGGTTAATGTTTTGACCGCAAGAAATCAGTTTTATAGGACTGCTCTAAGTTTCTTCTATGAGCTCTTTTTAAAAGCCTCCGCAAGTGAGCTTGTAACAAACTTTCTTGATTTCCTCTGTGTTCATTTTTTTCATAAGTGATCCTGACTATTGTTTTGATGTAGTAAGTTTAAATTAAAACATTTTAATATGGTGCTATTTTAGAATTAAGACAGCTTTTTTAATAGCAAAGAAAGAAAAAAAAAAAAAGCCTGACCTCTACCATGTACCTGGGGTTTTTTTGAATATTTGTTTTGTGAATATTTTACCCAGAAGTAAAAAATAGAACTCTCTAGGGCTCATTTTAAAAAAAGTCCTGAATTTTTTCTCATCATATTTGCCACATTAGATATATATTATATATTTAATATATAATGTAATGTTTCTGACTAATGTTTTAATAATAGAAACAAGCATAACTTCTTTGCCTCAACAGGATAGTCTTGAGCAAACTGAAACCTTCAAATAGTGTTACCTTGGAATGCATATTTCCTATAAAATTTTATAACAGATAATTGAAAACTGGCCAGCCAAAGGTCAATGTTGTTACAAGGTTTCAGCCTTCATAACGATTTTTTCCCCCTGTTTCTAGTGAAATTAAATACGTTCGTGACAGATTTGGAAACGAAAATATACAGTATGTTATAGACAAATGTTTTCTAAATAAAATTGGTTTTGACTACCACTTAAGAATGCTATAATTTGGGATATACTTCACTAGATGCTTTGTGCTTTAAACTCTGATTTTTCTCACTGGATCCTTTATAATGACGATAACAGAAGGCTTTTTAAGTAAATCTAAACACTACTCACAAGCTAATTATTTTCTGGTTGGAATGCTCATGAGCTTTTTTCTCTAAAATGTTATTTTCAGACCCAAATATCTGAAGCTAAGAATTTATATTGCAAAAAAAACCCACCCCACACCTCTGCATTTTTAAAAGTAAAATAGGTATAAAACAATGTTGTTTTACTCCTTGCATATTCTAATTTCATTGGCCTTTTGGACGCTTACCTCTTGAGCTCTACTGCATGCACTTGGTGTTTTTTAAGGAATCAGTAGGCTTGTATTTTAAAGAGAATGAGACCTTTAAGAAATCTCGAGAATATGCAGCTTTTAAAGGAGTATGTAAGAGTCTACCTGAAAAAGAATGGGATGGCATAGCTAGCTGTAGCTGACTTGGAGGGAAGAAGTGTAATAGAGGATATATTTCAGACTAAATATGACCAGAACTAACTAAATTTTGGATTTACAGAAACTTCTGGTTTTGTATCTTTCTAATATTTAGAGGGTTTTTTATTATTTTAAAAGAGCGATGCCCTGCCTCAAAAAATTGACATAAGTAATGATGGATTTTGGCAATTTAAGTGACAGAAAAAGTATTTTAGCCAAAATTTGATACTGAAACATATAACCCTTCCTTGGAAAGTAATATGTTTTGCTGAAGTATCCTACATGCTCTCCATGTTCACGTCATCTATGAATGCCTGCTTGGTATTACACTTTTGCTTGTATATGTGCAGAAATCAGGTTGAAATTCTGCATCTGTATTGTATAGCTGCATAGACTGGAATACGATAGTAGTGGTCCTGGCTTCGCTAAATCTGATTAAGGCAGACTTCAAATTTATGCTAACAAGGAAGCATTTTGGTAGCCCCATTGCAATCAGTGGAGTTACTTGCAAGCTTAAGCTAAGCATGTGCTGAAATGTGTGCTAGTGTCAAGATACAGAGCAGATATAAGCCGTATAAAAGTCTGTATTGCAGCATTGAATGAGAACTGCAGCTGAATAGTTTTTAACACCTTTTTTTTTTTTTTGAAA
>PTEX01000076.1:3112231-3137231 GCA_003342815.1 Eudromia elegans
CTGAGAGGTGAGAATAAACACAGTCAAGTTATACATTTGGCTGTGTTGCAGCTGATGATGTATTGGACTAATTAGGAGGCTGCTACGTTTCGCCAGGTAACAAACGGCACCTTGCTCCCGTCTCCCGCTTCCGGATTGCTCCTCTGTGGCCGAACCTTTGGACTCGCTGTGGAAGCGTTAGCACTTTTCCCTTCTCTAATTGACTGAAACGTGCAGGATGTTCCCGCCTCAAACCGCGTGTTTGTCCAAGGCCCATTTCCCAGCCATGAATATTAGCATATGAGGGGGGATACTCCGGTTCTAGCTTTGGTAATTATTATTTCGTGACCCTGTCTTGAACAGTGTGACCATTCAGCTGGCGGACAAAATAACTGATAATGTTACTTATCTGCAGCTGCCTAAAGACAAATAAGCATTACTTGCAGAAAAGTTGATGCCGATCCAGATGAAATAATTAAGTTCTCTTTGAAAATACCTGTTTAACAAAAAAGGAGAAGTTGAGAAGTTGTTCTTGCTGATCAACCCCTCAAATAGTTCCAGTGACAATCCACGAGTTTGGTTTTGTCTTTCAGAAATAGAAGTTTTTTGAAGGGGTTTCTAATAACTTAAATGAGTAACAGGCTGGAAATTAGGGGTGGTAGAAACAGCTGTAATAACTGGATTATTGATTTAGGTCCCAGGTTTTGTCACTGTGGCTGCTTCTACGTGAGTCTTGCTTTTCTCTAGTCAGCACTTTTACATTGGGAGCTTCTATTCCTGCTCAGCACTCGCACAGCAAACTTAAAGGTGTTTTTTTTTTCTTTCCTTTCAAGACAAGAGAAAACCTAAAAGTCAATCTCATTGCATCTTTCTACTTATTTACATTTAAGAAATTTCCCACGCATCTCCGTTGTTACAGAATTTGAGATGTAGAGGTTGGCATGCCAGTTTGTTGGTAATTATTATTATTATTATTTTCTTTTCCTTCAGGGATTTTTTTCTTTCCCAAAGATTCCTTGTCCACCTAATCTGCCTTCCTTGCACAAAGTGTCACAGAAGGCCGTCTCAGTAAGGTCGTGTTCTCCACTAGTTTTTGTTGGCTGCCTTATTTAATTTGTAATCTGATATGTTTAAGAACACTTTATGCTAAAATAACATTAACCCTAATCCTGCAAATATATACTACATGCTTGACTTGATGTACCCTGAATAATCCTATTGAAAGCCACAGGGCCTATTAATTTAGAAGCATGCCTTAGTAAAGCCAAATATTTAAAATTGGAATGGCTTTGCATGCAGACCCGTTTTGCCTTGTGTCCATTTTTCTCTTGGCATAGAGCATGTTGTATCACTGCTATCTCTGCCCACAGCCTGGTTTCTCTGCTTTGGTACCCCCTGGTTTGGGAAGGACCCCAAACTGCGCTGCTGTTGCCTTATGGGGCCGAGCCATCTGATGAGCAGCACAACCTGCCTCATGATGGGGAGTAGGGCCTCGTCATGTCCATAAAAACTTGCTCTGACTGCAAGGATGATTCTTTGGATGTTAATTTTGCACCAGCACCCCAAATCAAGCTGCTTGTAGGTGACCTCAGGTCTAGTCAGGGCTGCCTGTGCAACCGCTTGGCAACTCATGGGTCTTGCGCGCTGTCCCATGCAGGGCAGCAAGTGGGACAGGGGTTGCCAAACGGCTCTGGGGTTTCACATCTCTCTGTGTCTGGTGAATTCTTAATGCGCCCCAAAATTGGGCTGTTCGACCTAATCCGTATACTTAACAGCTTCAGCGTTTTTTAAGGATGTGTCCATTTTTATTAAGATAATGCAGTCCTGCATTTCTATGCTGCACAGAGATACATTATTTAAAGGAAAAAATAAAATCCGGGGTGACACTGAGTACTTTTTAACAGGCAGCACTGAAAAGTAAGTTAAAATATGTCCTTTCCGTTGGGAATTTCACTTATTAGAACAATCTTAAAACCTACAGGAAATGCTGAAAAGCGCCCCAGCAAATGTGCTGCTTTTAATGAGGCTCGCTGTAGTGCGGAGGTAGCCAAGAGCGCTTCCCCCTAGCACCTCCTTACCCAATTCAGTCATAACGCCGAGCGAACCGCTAGGAAAAAGATGCAGTGAGCAAAACAAAGAGAAATGACTACTTCGTGAGCCTGCGTCTAGCTATGCGTGTTCTCTGCTTTTCTGAGGCCTTTTAATATGATCCCCGATGTCCCTGTCAGATTCCCAATTACTTTCCATCTCCAGGTGCAGCACTGCCTGATCATCCTCCTGTAATATCCATAACAAGTGTCCTGCCTCATTCCTTTTCCCTGTGCATCTTTTAAATAGGTTCTTATCTGATGCTTACGGGTAAAAGTTGCTATGTAAAAAGTGCACTTAAAATGTCTACGGTAGGGTTTTATTGCCCATTACAAATTCTTTTAAGAATTCAGCTATGGAATTGTTCAAAGGTGTCCACAAAAAGTTAGACTTGCTCTTAATCAAGTAGACTTACTGTCTTTGCAGATAAAACATCTGGGGCAAATAAACAGCTTTTCTTGTGTCCTGTTGAAAAGTAGTTTTTATTCCATTTCATTTTTTATAAATATATATATATACACATATGTGTCCCTAATGTTATTTTAGTAGACTTGTCTCCTTTTTTTAACCACCTCAAAGCCCTCTTTTCCAGAATCCAGCCCTTTCTTCTCCTAAGTTTGATCTTTCTGGGTTGTAAGGTTTGGATTTTTTTGAGGGAAAAGTAAGTTTTTGTCACCCATCTCCTTTATACCTCTTATTGACTTCTGCACTACTGTAAAAATTATATAAGCAATATAGTAATCAGTGGTGTTGCTCTGAGCAGAGTACCACAAAGCTGACATAGGGATAAGTGCTCCTTCTCTACCAGATAAAAAAGAAGTTTGGCAGAGGAAACAAATACAAAAATACTCCTGTAAGCCTGTTTAGTTTCCCAGAAAATCTTCCCGTAGGGGAAAGATGCGATTACATCAGTTTAAGCCTGGAAACCGCTTTCCCTGTAGAGCAACCCAAGATCCAACCTTCTCGCCTCCAAAGCTTTGAGGAAGAGTTTTCTGCATGCTTTTCAGCAGCGCTGTTCTGACTCTCTGAGCTCCAGCTGACCTCTTGAGGAACCAAACCTACCCTAGTCCCGGTGTGTTTGGTCAGGGGGCTTTCTCTTGTTGGCCCTTGCGTTGGTGAGCAGACCTTCGCATAGTGCAGCCTTTGCCTCCAGCAACGCTGTGCTTTCCGCGTTGGGCTGTGGTGTTCTTCTGATGGGAGGTACAGAGCCGATATTACTGGCTTATTTGCTCTCTGCTTCTTGGTTTTCCCAGGAAGAGATGCCCAGGAGTTGCTGCTAACGCAGCCTCTGCTCAGTGTTGCTCATTAAGGGGACCACTGCGGATAGATGGAGGATGCGTTGCGAGGCTCTTGCGCCTGCCCCTGCTCTGCTACCCCATTCTGGTGGGCCCTGCGGCCCTTTCCCCCTCCTGCTGCCTATCTGTGCAGCCCTGGTTTTATGGGAGGAAGCTAGAGGAGCCAAAGTGTTAATGGCTGCACCTGTTTTTCCTCTTTCCCTGAAATTTCAGAATGCCAAAGCCAGCAGAGAGGTAGCAATGCTGTAGGTGAGGGTCCTTCATTGGCAGTAATGCTTATGGGAAATAATTAGTAAATCACAAACTTAAGAAAACTTGCCAAGAGAAAGCACCAGCAGTTGTTAGAGTGCTGTCCGGCTTTCTGTCTCTAAATAGAGTTGCCTGGAGAGCCACGTCCAAGTAGATGGCTCTTGCACAAATTCAGAGTCTTCCTGACGTTCTTTATTCCTTTTTGTGCTCTAAGGGAGTATCGAAGGCCTGGCAAACTCCCGACTTTTTAGCTGTTGGGGAAGCAGAGCAGTTTGTGTGCTTCAGTCTGCGTGGTTTCGCTGCAGGATGCATTGCGAAGATCCTCCAGCATTGCAGATCCTGCGGATGCAGGAGTGCGTGAAGTGAGGCTGCCTGCTGCACGCCCAAGGTTTAGTGAGGTTACACCTTGTGGGGTGTAACCCAGGATTTCTCAGCATTCTGCATCCTTGCTGCGATGAAACCCCCCAGTTATCCCATCTCACTTTATTAGCTTCTTTGTAATAAGCATATGCCAAGTGTAACAGCTCTTCATTAGACACTAGAGGAAAACAGCACATGCAACACGTTACAAGATGGTCAAATTATGACTGCAGCCATTTGGCTCTGCCAAGTTTAACAGGTCTGGGAAAAAGTTCCTAGGAAGTGGCAGAAGAACCAAGGCCCAAACGCTGATAGTTTCTCTGTGTGTGTGTGTTTGGTCAAGAAAAGGAGAGTGCTGCTGTATTTGTCTCGACATCAATGATTTCTGGTCACACCCACGATGTTTGTGTGAGGCGTTTCTGCTGGGGCTCCTCACCGCATTGCGCACGCTGTTCGGCGCTTCCGCAATGCAATCTCTAAAGGTCGATCAAGTTAAAGAGTCAGACTGATGAGATTAGATATTATTTAAGATGAAAAAAAAAAAAAGTGTTTGAAGAGAGGTCTGGACATGTCTCCAGTATAATTCTGTCTGCTCTGCTGGAAGTTCCTATGCCTTTTTTCCTGGAAACAGTGTGTGAACTGATTTACTTTAGCACCAAGCGATTTTTTTTTGCATTCTCTGGTGATAGCTGAGGTATCTGCATGTTCTTGGGGAGAGATGAGGGAGTCTTCTGGGCACAGGACAAAAATAAAATGACACATTTAAGTGCTTTTTTTTAATGCTCCTGGGAGATTTTACTCTCTGAATTGTGTGCAGTGAGCAGGGATTTTTCATTTCATACATCATTCACGACTTGCTGCAGTGATTCCAAAAAGTCACACAAGCTGATTCCCTGCTTGCACCAAAGCACAGAATTTTAACTTTGTGAGTTTTAAAAATGGATGTCTGGGCTTTATTAAGACTTAACTCAAAATTTCGGGAAGGGGTACAGTGTTGGGTGTCGGACAAGAGAAGCAACATACGTGAGGAAACTAGCGGATCAAACAGCAACGCGTGCACAAGATCCCGTGTGCTTTCTCCTTTCCTCTGTTGTTCTGCCGTTACTACTGGCTTGATGCACGTGGAGATTGAGCAGGTCTCTGGCCCTGCCTTTGGTCTGCACACTGAAGGTTTTCTTACAGTGCTTGTGCGCTTGCTGAAGGCTCTAATTTGCTTTGGGCTGTTGTATTGATACAGAGCGGAGTGGCATGTGAAGCTTGCTTCTGTTTTTACCGTGGTGTCCCTTTTTAGTCAACACCTTTCCTGGCAGCTGTGAAATGCCTGGCAGGATATATTGAAGATGGGGGGGCTTAAATCTATTTATACCGGTATTTTTAATCTGCTTTAGGGGATTTTATAGCAAACATAGCTCAATTTTAATAGTAAAAGTCAATCAATTGGAGGAGGTATTTTTTTCTGTCAGCACTGCCTATGGATGCTATAGACTTGCCTTCCACATCAGTGAGAACTGAAGATACAGCGGACAGATGGGGGAGCGTTGCGTTTTGGTGTCATGTAGCAGTTACTATCCATGTGCCCTTAGTGGTTGCAAGACAGCAAGCAAATCAATTACCTTGCAGTAGGTACAGATCTGTTGGGTTAAAAACACGATTGTTACCGATGTCTCTTGGTTTCATCCTTCAGATATAAAGGAATGCAAATTACATTTTAGTTTAGTTTAGTCTAGTGATGTAAGGACCTGTATTTCAGCTTTCAGAGACTCTTTCTGGACTGCATATTACCCACCTGCTATTCAGAAAGCTATGCAGAGGTGCCATCCAAGGCAAAGGAGGAAATCGGGAAGACTGTAGACCTCCACTAGGAACATGCTGCATTAAAAATCCTGGTGTTTTGTTCATCTTTAGTGCACAAGAAAGAGCTGAAACCTTTCCCTTTATATTGGAAATTGCTGACAGAGGTCAAGTCACAAAGCTGCCATGAAATGGTCGTGACGGACACCGTGGAAGACAGTGGACAGTAGTTGCTCTCTGGGCAATGTCTGTGGGAGGATCCTTAGGTTGTGGCTGTAGTTCTGTTATCTCTCATGTAGCTGTTGCCGAAACAGTTCTGCATCTTGCCTAGCCTGTTTATTCATTGCCTACATTTTTTGGATGGGTGATGCCTTCCCCTCAGGACAAGGGAAGCCCAAGGGCTCACCTTGGAGGTTAGGCAGGCGCTTCGGGAAGCAGCTGAAAGCTCAGCAATAGGATCTTGTGTTGTGCCAAGATTTCAACCCAAGAATCTTCAAGTTATTTTGGTACCTATGCAGCCCTGTGGTGCTTCAGCTGCCAAAGGAGCCCAGCATCATTTTGACACATCTATCCAGAACATCTGCTGCAAGCCGTCCTTCAGTCCTGCCAAAGGAGAGCTTGTAAGATGGGTCCTTGGAAGGGAGTTTATGGTCACTGCCCCCCGTTCTCGCAGAAATTCTCCCCCGGTTGGATGCAGGGCCATTGGAGCCTATTTATCGTATCGCAGACCCTGTATCTGGCACGCAGCACCTCGGCGAGGGCGGGAGCCTGGAAACAGGCTCTGCTATGACAGAGATCCCCACATCTTGTAGCAGATGTTGCTGGTGAGAAGCAATTTTATTGCAGCCAAACCTTCCTCGGCTCTGCTGAGGAGATGCATAGAGAATCTCATACGGCTACAGGCTTTGGCAAGGAGTCTCAGCATTTACCCATGCCAGCTACTCGCTATATTTCTTTTTGAAGGCTCTGTAGAGCAAATGATCTCTTCGCTGTCTCTCTGAAACAGCTGTAAATTTCTCTCTCTTTAGCCCCCCCCCTCGCCCATTAAACAACCATGACAAGAGCCAACAGTTATCAGATGCAAAATGCACCATGTACCTAGGATAAATAGTTGTGTATCGTCTGCCTCTCCTGATCGATCCACTGGACATCTTGTATGCCAGTAACTTAAAAATATTCCTGGGAAGCTAATATGTGGTAATATCTGTAATGGCCTTTGAAGAAGGCATGGCACTTTAGAAGGATAAAAAGGATATTCACTCCTTTTTTCTTTTCTTTTTAAACCTCTGTTATGTCCCAAGCTCCATGTGTGGTTTGCTTTAACCTTATCCTCCATATATACGCTGCTGCTTTACCTTGTATTGCAGCGCGCTCTTGCTTTGGGCCCGGAAGATCTAACCAAGATATTTTCAGCTTACTTTAAATCAGAGTTTGTGATAATCCCTTTCCAATAATTCTTGGGAGCTAAAATGCTTTCCCTCGTTTTGAGGGAGGAAGCTTTGCTTTAAATTTGGATCTGGGACTGCAGTATTTCTATCTTGCCCCTTAGATGCCTGTTCCTTGTTCTGTTTTTATAGTAGAGACCGCTAAGATGTTTTGAGTGATTTGTCTACAACAGAAGAAGGTATTTTATTTATTTCTTTATGTGGAGCATCAAATTTACTCAAAGCCTGTAAAAAACTAAAAATTTAAGTCAATCCTGTTTATTTTCTTTTCTGATCGTGCCGATTCTGCCAAGAAAAAAAGGGGGGGGGAAAAAGAATTCTTTAAAGTTGCAATTAACTGGTAAATGATGCATTGCTTATGCAGATGCTAGTTTTGTGTACTTCCATGGGCTTCTCTTCTGCAAGTAATGCTCTGTGTGTTAGCTGTCTATGGCGTTTGTAGGGTAGGGTGCTCAATGAAAGGCATTTTAAAGCTCAGCAAGGCCAAGGAGGTTTCTGAGAGCGCTGCTCATGGCTGCTCGTCTCTGAATCCCAGAATAATCCTGCCAGGGCCTGGCTGTTTACGAATCCACTCCCAGGCTCCCGATTCTCCCAGGGCTGACCCGCTAACATGAGGTCATATACGCTCACATACTATATGGCAAAAATGTCCCCGAAGAGAGAGCCTCGATGGTGGCCTCTTACAGCTGAGTGGTACTTGGTGCGCATCATCACTGGGAAGTTATTTTCCAAGAAACGACAAGTATAATACTCTGATTAACTGGCAAACTGTAGGCCCAATTCAGATTTACTGTGAATTTTGGAACTGCTGCCATTGCAGTTGTTGTGCTCTGAAATTGTGGGGTTGGGTGCATTTCACACAGAGAAATTGCCATTTTTCTTCCCCTCTTGCTGGCACTCTATTCTTCAAAGTGCAAAAAAAAAAAATCTTCATTTTATAAAGTTCTCGTTCCCGTTTGTTTGGGAGAGTAGGGGATTTTTTTAAGGGGGCAGAATGGTTATGAGATTACTGGTTAAGCAGCCTCTGAAAGGCTTGTTATTTTGTTTTTACTATTAAAATATTCCCTAATCCACCTTGCTGGGTTTCCACCATGCCTGTAATATTCAATCAAGCTCTTGTTTTGTGAGAAATGTGACAATGCATTGTTGGCACTTTACAAACCTACAGCCCTCGGCAATAGTTAATGAGAGGCAGGGTTTTTTTCCCCCATACAGGACACAATGAAATTTTAGACAGATGAATGCTAAGAGAACCCTATGTACCAAAGGCAATGTTTACTGCATGTAATACATATCATTGTTTGTCTCCTGTAGTGAAAAATACTTGTGTCATGCTGTTAAAATGTACTCCTGACAGAACAGAGCTTGCTATTATAGGGTCCATTGCTTAAAAAAATGATATACTGACAGAAATACAATTTAAGAAAATTTAACACCAAGGGTAGTCGAGCATGTAGGCAACTATTAAGGGGCCAAAACTCAAGGCCGTTGTTTTATTAAAAAAGAAGGATAGTTTATTTGCCCGCAGTAGGCAAAGTTTTTTCTTTTTTAAAAAAATAGGAGGGAGAAAAGAAAAAATATCCAAGTTGCATCTCTCTGTCTCTCATGTGGAGAAAATTAATAAAAGCAACAGTTCAGTAGGATTTTATTGCAGAAATGTTTAAGTAAAACATTTCAGGAATCCTTCAGATTTAAAATCAGTTATTTAAAATGTAGAGTGCTGTAACACGACAGCATAACACACTGTTGTTTTCAGATGCAGGGCACACCCAGTGCTTTCCATAAAATGGACAGTCAGACCTGCTTAGTTTGAATCCGTTTGTGCATTCCTCTCTATTTTAATTTGGTTTTCAAAGCATATCAACATTATCAATTTAGTGATATAAGCAAATATTGCATTGTATCCGAATGGCCACCCATGTGCAACTAAATTGTCAGGTGCTTGCGTTAAATTATTTGTGATTAAACTATTACTAACTTTGACCTAGAATTTATTTGCTCCTTCCCATTCCCTCATTGCAAATTTCATCCTGATATCACCAGCTAATTCACGACGTGCTTTAGTCCATGAGACACTGACATACTAGTTCTTTTGGGTTTTTTTTTTTGCGTGCATGTGTCAGTTCCCACAGTCACAACCTTTATTGCCCGGTGAAGAAGCTTCAGCTTTCCAAGCAGTTAAGGGTAGATGAAAAACATCCAGTTTGCCCAGAAAATCCGGGTAGATGGACAGTGCTCTCCGTGGGCTTGCTGACAGACTGAGTGAAGCGCACAGATGTTGGAGCCCTGGGAGCGGGAACGCGCGCTCGCCAGCCCAGGCGTTGGGTCCAGCCGCGCTGCAGTTGGAGCGCTGGGCCGGCCTCGTGGAGCTGGTACCGGGACTGGCATCCAGGCTGTGCAAATGCAATTTTCAGATTGATTGGTTCAATTTTCATACACCATGGGTATGAACAGAGCTTTCGGATTGAGTGCACAGTCTGTTCCGGGACTGGCTCCTTATTGGGAGGCTCTTTGGAAAGGCAGCCAGAACACTTGAAAATACAGGCGCTTGCTTTTATACTTAAAATGGGAGACAGGGCCGTTTGCAGGGCTGCTCGCTATTCCTGCAGAATGTCACACTCTTTCTGTGTTCATCAAGCCAAAATCTCCCCCAGGGATTGGAGGAGCTGAGGGATTTAAAGGAAAGAGCAATTGAACATCATGTATATTGAATCATTTTTAAAACAGTGAACACTTACTGAAATACTCCTTATTTTAGATGGAAAAAATGCAAGGTAGATTTTCTGGTATCATCTAGGCAAACAGGCAAACTATTTTTTTTTTTCCCCCTCTCTCTTTGACTATGTTTGATTAGTAGGTGCAGGTTATGGACATACCGGGAGGAAGAACATGACTTTTTTTCCACATGAAATTAGTATGAGATCTAATTGCAACTCCCTAACCCGCTCTGCCTCATATTTGGGTTACTACCCCCTCTGTCAAATTCGGGGTATTAACAGAAAAATTCCCTACACTAAGATTAGGGTTATGGCAAAATTAATGTATTTCCCACAATACAAAAAACAACTGAAATACTCATTGAATATCCCCGTAATATTCCTGAAGCTATTATAATATAGCACTTGCTCTTGGTATGAATTAAATATCTACCCCCATCCCTGGTCTCAAGGATTCCGAGTCTATACGTACTCTTTCAGGTAAATACAGGAGTTTTCCTTTGATGACTTCTGAATTCCAAGTTCTGAACCTGAAGATGGTTAGACACATAAAATTGTATTTAGCTAATGGGTGATCACTGCTTATATTCGTGTAGTACCAAAGCCTAAATACTTACTAAGCCTTCAGGCTAATAAATTGTTGAAGCTAAATATTCATTTTGCACAAGATTTTAACAGGGTTTGAAGAAGGCATTGCCAAATATAAATTGTACTGCATGCTGCAAAGGAATATTTTTGTTGCATTTGACTTGTTTACAAACATAAGCCTTAAATCCAGTTTTCTTCTGCTGTTAATACATGCCCTTTTTATTTGCTTTTTACATTTTTCACAGACTAGGGTGAAAAAAGTTAATAAAGCTAATTTGGATTTTTGTAATCAATTTTATTTTCAGATTCTGAATTCTGCAATGTGTGGGTGTTTCAGCCTGATTTAGAATTGCTCAGTATTTCAATATAATTCTAACTGTATGTTTCTTCCCTCCCTACTGTGAAAACAGTGAGTTATATAAAAAAATACTTATTTGGATGAGTGATGAGTTCCGTCCTTTTATGAAGTGTTTCCCTTTCAGTAATGATTGCTGTAAGTGAAATACTGATTAAAATATAAGTGCAAGAGACAAAGGATTTTTGGATAATGTGAAAACATTCTAAAAGCTGACATGAACAAAATTTAGATAGAACTATTGATCTGAGCACGCATAATGTTCTTCTAAAATCCACAATGGCTTTCTAGTACAGTTTACAATAATACAGCTGCCTCTGTGATGCGGATAAAACACCTAAATTCACATAAAATCCTTGCGTTATTCGGTGGGGTTGGTCTTCTCTGTTATTGCCCAGAGACCAATTTCATGGGACTGAAATAGTCTTTGGAGCAACAGATGATTAGCTCGTGGTCACCTCCTCATACTCGAGCTTGGAAAAGCCTCCTGACTCGTTTAGACCAACTCTCCCTTCCTAAAAGTAGCCACTTAAACTTCCTGGCAGCCTCACATCTGGCCAGCCGTTGAACCACTCTACCATGGAAAGGTTCCAGGGAGCATTGGAAAAGAGCCCAAGTAAGTAATGTGGCAAAAAAAGATAGCAAATGGACCTAAACTTGAAAGCAGCAGACTGGGAAAACATGTGCATGTATGCTCCTAAGAGATTTCCCTGTTTGGTTAAGAACCACGTGAGAGGAGCTGTCAACTCCCCTCCCTCTTGTCCCCACCAAACTTACTCCAGTTAAATCACTAGTGTGCTGTGATCTATGCCTGTCACCTGAGCAGAAGGACTCTTTATTCTTCAACCAGTTTTTGCTTGTTTCGGTTGTTCTTGTGGTCGGGAGGAGACTTTACCTGTAAACTGGTACTTATTTTTGGGGTCCTGTGGCCACGCGGGGCCCTCGCGTTGCTTCCAGGGTGCAGAGAACAAACGGCGGCGGCGGCTCGGGGAGGGACCTGTCAAAAGCGACGCGTTTGGTTCTGCCAGGATATGCAGTAATGTCACAGCAGCCACTGGAGAAGACCCACGATTATAATATTACCAGAATCGGAGGAAACGGATCTGTTAGGCAGCTAAAGGGAAAAAAAAATCATTAATTTTTTTTTCCAAGTATTTTACATGTGTTTTTATATGTTTTCTTGGTTAGCTTTTTTTGCTGTAAAGTAGATCTACTCCTCTTCTATACACACACACGTGTGAACAGAGAGGGAAAAAAAAAAAAGCAAGGAAGAGGATTATGACTATTGTTCATCTGGTGCCAGCCCTGCAAATCTTCCTGGTGCAAGGGAACCTACTGGGCTCAATAAGAGTATTTGCTTGATTAAAAATTTATACAACTTATTGGAGAAATGCTTATGATGTAGTGATATGATATAGCAATGCAAGCTTTTCCCCCCATAAAACAGAGAGCTCTTACTGTGAATCTGTTTTATATACTGGGTAGTACTTGCGTGGTGGCGATATTTCTGAGTCTGTTGTGTGCTTGCTGTAATGGTGGATCCTTGGGAATAGTCCCACTGACTCTGATTATTGCCCAAAGCCTGGGCAGCAGCTCTGCGTGGCAGCCCCTGCCACGGCTAAATAAATAAAAACCCACGGAGTGACTTGTGTCTGTTTATTTAGTCACTGCAAGTCATCACTTAAAGGATTATTAGCATAGCTCACTCTGCCCTGGAAAGTGACTTTCCTGCTCTTCCTAATCCTGTTTAAAAGACTTAGCACTTTCAGCCATAGAGGTCTGGCACGAAGAGCCCAAATGTTGCCCAACTTTAAGTGCTAGACTCTCTCACTGAAACTTGGTTATGTTGCAGATGGTTTGAGGGGGGGAATCTCTTCAGGGAGGAAAACTCTAGAGCCTCCACCTTTTTATTCTTCCTCCTATTCAAAACAGGGGATGTTAGATCAGCTTCTATGAAAGCATGTAAAAAAACACACTAATCATATTTTCAACCTGATCTGTGATATTCCCTCCTCCCTTTCTTTTTCCAAGGTTCTTGGTAGATGGTGAATTTGACAAGTAACTCAGATCTGTTCCGATTCCGCTTCCTGTTAATTAACCTCTGAGTTAATTGATTAAATATGAGAAATTTCAAATATTAATTTGTCAAATATCAGAATATTTTGAACTTTTAAATCAAGATGATATGATAGAGCTACTTCTGCTTTTCCGTGAATAAACTCAGTTCCTGCTAGGGCAAAAAATTTACTTCTACAGATAGTCTACAGTATTTAATTAACGTTGCTGTTTTCAAGCAGAATCTATGTTAAGCAGCATAGCTGACCTGTCTGCAAATATGCAGCAATTATAAAATGGTCGTTTATACAGTTGAAGCAAATTCATCTGCAAATGTGAATTTCTGTCCTAAGCACTTTCTGAAGTATTCACCAATTCTTGGCTTTTAAGTCTGCTCATAGATGCCATGAGTGTGGGAATAAATAAAATCTTTGGTCTTGTTTGCAACACTTCTTTTATTGGTCGACCTTTTAAAACTGAAATAAACTGAAAAGAATCATCTGTTCTGATAATAAATAGAAAATACAGAGGATCATGAAACTGTAGAGTCAGGATTTATAGGCAATGTCTGTAACTGCGAAATGCAGCATGTTATTAATCCATGTTATTAATCCAGACTATGTTTTTATATCTTCCTTCGTTTTATAATCTATGAATTGATTTATCTTAAATAACATACTTTAATTATTTTAAGATTAGGGGAATTTAATAGGCCCCTGGGAACACTCTAAATAGCAATAAAAAATTCTTGTTAAGTAAAGGCCAGTTAACAAGTATGCTTTTTCATTAGAGAAAAAAAGATTTTTCCCTTTTTTCAGATATTTGTTAAGATTTTGCATACTTTTGCTTTCTAGACAGGCTCTTCACAGTGGTAACAGATCATCTGATACAGCAAATGGGTATGGATACCATTCAGCCCTATGAAGTCTGCAGATAGCGACAGTGCCTGAGAGTGTCCTGGCTCTAGTAGAGCACGTTGGGCTCCTGCATGCGGTGCCAGTGCACTCGTAGGGTAGTGAGTCATGGGGACCCGGCCTTGGATGCACTTCACATCTCCCACTGCAACTGATTGTTCCAGAACGTCTCCCTGCCCTTTGATTAATACTTCTTGAGTTTCAATTAAAATGTAGCATTGAAGGGCTTTGCCCTTATTATTTTCCTCTTTACATGCATCTCTGTAAAGAGGATAATTTTCTTTTTTTTTTTTAATGGAAATCAACTCAAGTTACCCTCTCATACTAATATGAACCCCATCAAACTCAAGTGCCTGGGGCTAGATTTCCGAAGAGTTTGGATGTAAGATGCCTCTGCGAATTTGGGTTATCTGTTTCTCAAAATCCTGAGTAATGATTACCCCAAAAGTCCTAAGGCCAATTTATATGGCAATTTGTATTCCAAGGATGAGGAATAACTGTGTCTGTGAGGGAGTTAAGCGCTGCTGCAGGTAGCAATACAGGCACTAGTATTTCTTTTAACTGCCCTCACTGCGCTTGTGTTTTAGCTGTTGTTATGCTTTTTTAAACAGTCCTGTCCTGTCTCCTGCCCTGCCATCCTTGCAACCAGCAGCTGCCCAAAGAGAGATACTCCATCACTTCCTCATCTTGCATGGACCTTAGTGGTGGCTTTAAACTATGCTCTTAAACTACCAAGGAAGAAGACACTTGGATAGCAGCAGTGTTTCATATTGCAGTGCAGATGGAGGGGGTTAACTTGGCTGTAGATGGCTGAAGCTACTGCAGGGCCTTGCGTTCTTCCCCTGGCACTACCCAGCGGCGTGTGCATGATGCTGGTTATGTGATGCAGTGATGGTCCAACTGGATCTTGGCCAGCTCATGCACGCATTCAGCTTTGGTTGAGCTTCCATTTGCAAGGAAATTCTTGCCAACTCTGTGGGTGATGGAAAAGTTAGGGTAGATCATGCATTCTCATTAATGGTTGTAACTAGCTGGTTGGGAAGCGCTAGAAATCTCTCAATAAAGAGATCTCTAATGCAGCAAGTGTTGCATTTCCGAAATGTAATTGAAGTAAGAAGAAAAACAAACCCCACTGGAAGATGAGGCCTGAAATCTGGGCAAGAAGGTGATTTGGGTCAGACTGTATGCAGCAATGAAGTGTGTTAAGTGAGAGAAAGTAAGCATGTAGAGCAAGGAATAGACTTGGAAGAACAACAAAGTTCTAAGTTAGTAAAGAAAGATGAGAATAAAAGAAATAACAATGAGAATGAGGCAAATGGAATAGAATTACGTAAAAGTGGAAGCAGGGAAAGACAAAGGGATAAAGAGTTCTAAGGAGGAAGAGACAAAAGATTTGCAGTCTAGGCTAGTGTTTTACATAGTACTCTTAAGTTTTGTTGGTAGATTTAATAAGCAATAGGGAAAAAAGCCTGAGTCAGGCATCTTGGTTGCTTTTACAACTTCTTATTTTTCTAGTTTTGATCCTGGAACTTGTTTTCAATACTAGAGCCAGGCTATAGCAGATGAGGTCTTCTGCTTCCCTGTGCTTCAGTCAGCTATAAAGTTGTGCATACATTAGCTCCATTTTGGCTTGGCATTATTGAAACCCTTTTCTGCACAGGGGTGAATGCCTCTGAAAGATGCAGGAAAACAGAGAATGCTCCTGCAGTGTTGACAGATTTCTGTAGCTTTAAGGTTATGGTTGTGTCCATGTGTTTATCAGATACTGTTCTGCTGGAACAGCTGCAGCTGGAATGGACACCAGGACAAGTCTGATGGGGCTCAATTACTGCTACAGCAGGGACCACTTCCCCATGAAGCAGGAGATGCACCCACAAGCTCAGACACCTCGTTTTGGGGTGAATGACATCAAAATGCCTACAGCAAACCATTAATCTCCTCCCATGGGGGCTCTCTCCCTCATTGCTCACTCGTTAGCTCAAATTTGAGCAGTATTTTGGGTCTGAAAAATGAACCCACTGCTGTTTGCATGGCAGCATGTCCTTCCTTATGAAAACACAGACAGAGGGATATGCACTAGCCACATGTATGTGCAGCAATGCCAGCAAATGGGCTGCTGTGCTGGGCAGAGTGCATTAAATACTGTGTCCCATGCAGAACTGCTCACAAGCTGCTCCCTCAGACTGCTGCATCTCCTTTCACTACATCCACAGCTTGTTACCAGACACCATCCCTGAAGTCAGACTGTCCTGGAATATTACAAAAATAGTCCAGAGCAGGCAAAATTCACCCGCTCTCGCTCCTGTATGGAGGAACAGGATCTCTTCATTCACACTTCCCTGCAGTCTTATCGCTCCCCATCACATAAGCTTGTCTGTGCTCGCAGCCAGCGCCTGCCATGCTGTCTGCTGCTGACCATTACAACAGCACGGGAAGGGATAAGCCGTAATATCAGCTAATCTTCAGTGATTCAGAGCTGTAGCCATGGTAGGAACCAAACGAAATTCCTATTTCCCCTTCTCCAGAACGATACCCGGGAACACTTTATTTGCCATACTATTTTTCTCCATCCTAGCTGGTAGGCAGCAGTAGTAGCAAGGGACCCATGTTCAGGGTGGCCAAAGAGTGTCAGCCAACTTTTGCCAAGCTCTTTGAGATTTGCTGGGGTCAGGGATATTGCAGGGAAAGGAGGATTTCATCCTGATCTCTGCGGTTATCTGTTGTCATGCCAGAAATGTAATTTGATGACCCCATTCACAATTAAGTGATACTTAGTGTATAATAAAATATATATGGTGTGTCACCTATGGCTAGATGACATTTCTCACATAATAATTTTTATTGATGCTTTTTATTAAAGCTTAAGATTCTTTTTTTTTCCAGAGAATTCCCTGAATTTCAGAAGGAAATAGATTTAGGCAGACAAGTGCCCATGTTTATTTTTTCCACAAAAAAAGAAACTATTTCACTTTTAGTAAAATTTCAAAGCAAATATAGAAATATTCTCCATGTAATGCTACTCTGCAATGGTTGGCCTTCAAAGATATATTAGCCTACTACTTCTTGACTTTCTGTACCCATTTTTAGATGCAAATAAGTAGCATATGAAGATACTGAAGGTCTTTATTTGACCTTGCGACTAGGGGCTGTGCTTTGGTATCACTGCACGATCGCGATTTGCAATGTTGTTTTCCAAAATATTTGACTCATGCTTGTCGGATGTTCCCCCTAAGCCTTTGGCAGACTGTGACCACCTCCACTGACTGCCTCCGTCCTCACAGATTTCTGTCACTGGCCCAAATTTGCCTGAGTGAGGAGGGCCCTGTTCTACCTTGTTCTACCATGTTCAGTTTTGGGTCCCTCATATGAGAAAGACATGGAGGTGCTGGAAAGGGTAATGAAGCTGGTGAAGAGGCTGGAGCACAGAACTTACAAGGAGCAGCTGAGGGAGCTGGGGTTCATTAGTCTGAAGGAGGCTCAGGGAGAGACCCTCATCGCTCTCTGCAACTACATGACAGGAGGCTGTAGCGAGGCAAGGGTTGATCTTCAGAGTAAATATGGATAGGACAAGAGGAAATGGCCTCAAGTTGTGCCAGGGGAGGTTCAGGTTAGGCACTAGGAAGAATTTCTGCCCGGCAGAAGTGGTGAAGCACTGGAACAGGCTGCCCAGGGAAGTGGTGGAGTCCCCGTCCCTGGCAGTGCTAAAGAAACGTGGAGATGAGGCACGTAGGGACATGGTTTAGCAGGCAGGGTGTGGAAGGGTTTACAGTTGGACTTGATGTTCTGAAAGGTCTTTTCCAACCATAGTGATTCTGTGACTCTATTTAAATATCAGTGAAATTACAAGACGATCTCAACCCCATCGTGCTTCCCACCGGCACAAGCAAACAAGAGCCGACCTCTTCTAAAGTGGGGGACTGGCCAAGGGCGTAAGAACTGCTGAGTCTTGGTCCTAGCTGGGATTAAATCCCATCACCTGGATCAAATTGCTGGGGAGTGGGGTTGTCAGAAGCATGAAAGACAGTTATCTACCCACCGCTAACTGATGTGCTGAGGAGTTAAGTGTTTCACGGTCCTCTGTGTGTCCCAGTCCCCTGTCTCAATTTCTCTACTTCCCAGCACGTTCTCCCGCCTCCCCACATGGTTGAGGAGTTAATATTTGGAGACCAAAGTGGCTTTTAAGCACTTTGCCTTGTGGTTGCTTTGAACACAGGTGTACTTCCCCATAGTGTTTCCCAGGAAAAAAAAAAAAAGGAAAAAAAAAGAGGTTTACATGAAAACACGGTGCTCTTCCTGGAGCCTGAGGAGACGCCATGAGGCCCGGCAAGCATCCGGCAGGCGCTGCCCATTCCCTCCCCTCGCGCGTCTGGACGTCTAAAGAGCAGGGGCCTCTCAGGTGTGGGGAGCCCTGCTGCTCCCGGCGTGGAGGGGCCTCCAGACAGCGCTTTGGCAGCGTCAACCCCGTCATGCTTGGCTTGGAGGTGCCTCAGCGCCGCCGCGGCACTTCCCTCCCACGAGCTTCTCAATTAGCGCGTTGCCTCCTATGGCGGCCTCGTCCCGGCGTCCCTCCGGGACACTCCTGGGGTCACCGGCGTGAGGAAACTCCAGCACGAGCATCCCGTGTTGCGGCGGGAGCCGCTAGGTTCCCTAAATGCCTATAACCCCCTTTTTTTCAAGTTGTTTGCTTTCATGGGATTGATTCCTGGCACATTAAGAAGCTTAAGGCTTCGGTATCTTCTTTAAACTGCCCACCTTATCGCCTTTACAGCTGACAGTTTCCTGACAGGTTGAGTATAAGCGGAGATAACTAGCAGGTTAGTAGCTGTATATATTATAGACAAATATTATACAGTCACAACTTGGTATTTTCTGCTTAGAAAGAGGACAGAGGGAGCGCTGCGTTTGCAGTCTCTGCGGCTTTGGTTAAACAGCAGCTACTATAAGAGGCCGCCGTAATGCTAAAACACACCCTGAGAGTTATCTGGAGGGTCCTGATACCCAGCTGTAGTCAGTGCGAAATAATAAATAGGCAAATTTATGTCCTGGGCTCCCAAATTTCTTTCCTTTCTTTATTAGGGAGCAAACTATTGTTGCATTAAATATTCAAACTACACGAAATCTCAAGGGCTTTCCTTTCCCACAATGTGTTACCAACACTCATGCATATGAAGAACAGTAACCCATATACAAACGGCACCTTTTTTAATGAGCAATATATGTCAACATGACACCTTCTTATGAAATGCTGCTTTTTAGGTTCTGCCTTTGTGGATGTAATAATTGAGATGTTTCTAATATATGCAGTTCCATTACCTGCTCATTGTTTGCGATTTTGGTGCTCTCCTAACTTGATGCTGTTTGCAGCGCTTCCAGCATTTGGCTCAATTTGTGCGCAGTTTTATTTAATTAGAAATATAATTTTCTGCTACATTAATTATAAATTTGTGAGAGACATTTGCACGGGATTTTCTCAAGCATTCCTTTTAGAAGAGGGACAAAAGTCATAGAGAGTGGGGAAGAAAGAAGAAGCCAAGGGGCAGGTGTAAAAATAAGAGTGCCTTAAAACCTAAGCAATTTATTAAACAAATGAGAGGGAGAAAAATGATTTTTAATAATTATTTGGCTTAATATATTTTCCTGTTGGAGTGCAACATTTATCAAAATGATGGACAGAAAAATGTCAGGCAGATATATCTCCTAATATGACATATTTTAAAAGTATATTTCTAGTCTCAGCCCTAGGTATACTGAAATTCGAGTTTCAAAATTGCGATTATTTTTAAATCATCATATTTTATATTTATATTTTACTTGAAATATGTTTTCCCAAAGCTCTAATGTGTTTTGTGAATGTGTTGATGATATATAGATATCAGCAATGCATATGCATGCTGTATGTGATGGATATAGTGTATGTGCTTCTTCAAAGTACCTTGATGCTTTGATTTGTAACTGTTTAAGGTTTTACTTAAAATTCTGAACATCACGCAGAGCATAGCCATTTCTATGGAATACTTCAAATAGTAAGTCCTAAAGGTGACACAACAAAGGAAATACCTTGGATACTGCAGCTTTTATTTATAAAGAAAACGCACACATAGTCCAATGAAGAAAAACTTAACCTGGTTCCGTTTCTATAGGAAGAGCAGTTCTATTAAGCCGTTGCTTTGTGGCATGAATTTGCAAGCACATCATATGATTTGTATGGGCAAAATGAAATATTTGCATGCTGTCTAATGGATTGATGCACATCCTTTTTCCTAATTTCTAAGCGCTTCTCTCATTGCAAATATTTTAAAAAAACCCACTCATCTTGCAGTACTCATCTTTTTGGAATGGAGAAATTCCAAATACAGCAGAAGAATTTATTCTGTTGTATGGAAGGCAAAAGAGGAACCTTTTTCTATCATCCTCTCCTGTAGAAATATGTTGCTATTCTTATTTTAGACACACACATACACATAAGAACACGCACACACCTCTAGCTTAACTCTCCAAGGAATGTTCTAGAAAGCGGGTGTCTGGTAGTTTGAATGCCATATATCTGAATGTCACACATGGGCAAATGCTCTGTCAGCGAGAGGCTTCTCTAAATACGTTTATGTTTTTCATAGTATTTAGCAGGACTCTTAAGGGCCTTTTGCTCACCAAGCTTCCCGTTGTCCTTTTAATGGAAAGTGAAGATGGGGGCATTGAGATGGAAAGAGGGGGTATTTAATGAGGACCACGTAGCAAGGGCATGAGTTGCTTCCCTGCTCTCAAAATGGCTCATGTTGCCAACCCAATTTCATCGTGAGCCTATTAAAGTAAGGAAAAGCTGTACCTGGGCCTTGCTCACAACTGCCCTCAGAAGGCAGGATGCCCCTTTCCAGCTTGGCAGAAGCGCGTGGCTTGGGGAAGGGGGCTCTGTAGAGGCACAGTGATGCACCCGCTTGGGGACACTGGCCAGAACGGTGCTCTTCTTGCCAACTTAGCATCCACTACTACGTTTATGCTCTCTTTACGGCTTGCAACGCACTTGGCGTTCTCTACTGAGATCTCTAGGGTGATTCCCAAGAGCAGCGAGATTTCCGGCTCAGGATCATCACCACAGAAAGAACGATTCTCCCAGCACGTATCTTGTATTCCTCAGTACATATCTCCTAGCCAAACAAGACATGGAAACATGATGAGAACCTTGTGGCTGCACTTCCTACCTATAAGTGCCTTTGCCTACAGCACCATGGCATGAAAGAGCGTGCTAATGATTCTTAAATGTTCGTTACTGTAGATCTTCTCTCAGAATGTACTTCTCACCTTGAATAACCCATGTGTTGAATTTTAACTAAGGGAACCCATGATAGTAAGTCTGTCATGATCCTGCCTTTTTTTTTTTTTCCTCTCCTGCTCTTAAAAGCCTTTTATTATAGGACTGCTTAAGGCGTTCTTCAATTAGCATGTGCTGTATTGTGGCTGGAACAGCTGTTTACCATTTAATAAAGCATGGCATAATTTATTTTCAGAGTCTAGCAACCGTCTTTGCTATTACACCGAGGGAGAAGCACAGTAACTGCATTGTGCACAGCACTGATGAAAGAACTGTGGACTTTATTATGTGACCTCATAGAACTATTAACTAACCCCCCACTTCTATTTCAATATGTATTTACCTGACAGTCAGTGCATTGATTTCTTAGCCAGAGGTTCTATGTTCTCAGTCACCTCTGGGGCAAAATGAAAAATGTCTGTATTTTATGTCCCTCACATTAGGCAGCTAATTATATATTTGTACCTTAATTTCCTTCCCTTCCCCCATCTCCAGAGGCAAATTCCATATGCACCATTAGGACCTTTTCTCTGCAGTCATTGGAGAAATAATAGAATTGTTGGGAAACAACAGGGGCTTGGTCACTGCTCATCAGGGGCCTTGCTGTTCTTTCAGTTCCTTTTTGCTTAGATCTCTGTCTCTCCACTTGTTCTAAAAGGTGTCTTTTTTATTTTTATTTTTTTCTTTTTTCCCTCTTTAGCTCTTTGCACAAATGTGGGGTGGGATGGGGATAGAACTGAATGTGGAAAGCACATCTGAAGCTTCTGGGTTGGCTTACCATTTCTGTGCTGCACAAACGTAGGTCTATACACAGGTGTAGGGGACATGACACATTCCACACATCCCTGTTGCCTGTGACACTAGTTCCCTTTCTGGAGGCATCATAGGTCATGTGCTGTGCCTGACGTCCCCTGTCTGGCATTGCCACGAGGAGAGGTGGCAGTGGCATGGCATGCTGTGTGTGTGGCAAGCAGGCACAGCTCCCACAGCTTGTGGCAGTGCATGTGGTTAATGGGACATTAACCTCATCAGCCCAGGTGCAGTGCCACACAGACACGGTCACAGCGCTTTCAGCTGTGCCACTGTGCCCTGCCAGCTAGACCTACTCCTCAGCTGGGAGCAAGGTTGAGAGATGGCAGGACTCCCCTTCCCTGTTTGACTTGGGCATTAAATTTTAAGTTGCTCTAGTTTGACAACGAAATCACATCAGCTGAACACCTCCAAATTTTTAGATTCAGCCTGTGCGTGTAGATAGATTTACATGCATGATTTAAAGTAAAGCATGTGTTATAAAGATGAAGTTTATATGGTTGCTTTGTAGAAATGGATGTAATATTGATGTTGACTTTACTGGTAGAAGTTTAAGGATGTCACAATGCATGAGTGGTGGTGCAAAGCAGAGCCCTGAGTGCATTGGGAGGTCATTTTTAACTTGAATTTATTTCCACAGTATCAGACATAGATCATTGTGCACAGTGCACAATCATCCTTGCTTTCCAACTGAGTCAACGAGAGTGGTTAAAGTAAATCTAAACTGAAACAAAACTGTAACTTGATTAAAAGCAGGTCGTAAATTAGGCCAGAATACATCTTAAAATTGCATTTTAGCTTTAAACTGAAAGTTTAATGATCTGGCTGCATGACTGAAGGGACAGGGTAGCAGACTGTGACATAAACGATGCAACTATATTTGCTCCTAAGATGAACAAGGTTCTTTTTTGAAAGTTGTGTGATTTAGGCTTTGAAGTTAACACTGCATAGACCAAACAACAAATGTCCCACCTCCCAAAGCTTTTTAAAATTGTAGATTTAGGAAAGTGTCATTACATCAATTACGCCTGGTCATTCTTAAAATTAAGTCAAAATTAAGGCTGGTAATACTTTACTTGAAGTGAAAGCAAAGAGTGTGGGGTGAGTTTCACAGAGCACAAATAACCTAATCAGAGAAGGATATAGAAGAAAGCCTATATCTTGTTTTGAATGCCTGGTTTTGAGGTGTTTGGAAAAGGAATTCGTCCGTGTTAACTCTACATAAAGAATTCTTTCATGAAGTCAGCGTAGGAGAAAAGGCTCCGTTTCATGAACTTCAGCAAGCACAGGGCAGAGTTTGACAGTGTGTGCTACACAAATCTGCAGCACCCTGGAAATCTGCACTGAGGGGAACGGCTCAGTTACATTAAATTAAGATCCGCAGTGATGAAGGTAATATATAAAACTGGAGGTGCAAGAGAGACAAAAAAAAAAAAAAAGAAAGAAAAAAGCTGCACCTCCAGTTTGCACCTCCAGTATATCATGGTGCAGGTACTTGCAGAAGCGCTAACCCTAGCACATAGGGCAGCTGAAGCCAGGTGGGATCATGCACACACCCGGCTTAGCCCAACACAAAAGCAAGATAGACCCACAGGAGCAGAGTGTGGATGTGCTGTGAGGCTACAGCCATGCCCTACCACCGCACTGCCATTTGTCCATGATCAACCAACTTAAATTCGTCATAGCTGAGGCTTCGGGGATGTGCTTCGCCTCCGAGAATCTGAGCTGTGTTTTCAGGTGTGATGCTCAGGGTATGTCTGCAAACAGGCAGTGTTACGAATATCAGTGTACTTTCAATGTCAAGTTAATTCTGCCCTGTCTGAATTGGTTTTTAAAATAAAGCAAGGGATACTGAGGTGAAAAGGCTTCTCTGTCTTAGTCTGGCGAAACTAACTCTCCTTTCACGACATTACCAAAGAAGGGAAAGAAGTGAATCAGCCTTTGATTTTAGCAGAGGTTTAAAGCCCACACTTCAGCAATTACGCTGAAATGCCTTCCTTAACCCACTTAAACCAGAAGCACTGCTTTGTTTGTCTCCTTTTGGCTCCTTCTCTTTTTTCACTATTGGAAATTGGGGTCGTGTTTTTAACCTAATTTAAATAGGCATCTAAATAAGGACCAGGCTATCAAAAATGTCTAGATGCTGCCCTATTATGACACTTGTGATTTTACGTTTTCTAAAATAATTCCGCACCCAGGATGCTGGGCTGTTATGCAAACCTGACTGCCTCGCCGGCAGCTGAGGAGTTCTCAGTGTCCAGCCTGGGGGCTCAGTGACTCCATGTGCGGATCACCCTCGTTTGCAGCTTCAGAGCGCTCCCCTTTTCCGACACCCCAGTTTTGTCAGGGAAAGACCTGAAAATGCAGGGCGTTAAAGAAAGGCGTAGAAACAGTAATGAGCGTACAGAAGAGCATCCAGAATAGTTTCAAAAGTGGCTGTTTTCTCCTGGTTTCGGTAGGTTGCCACCTTTTTCCTTTCTTTCTAAGGAGCCTCCGTTATGCCAGTCACCATTGATTACTAGACTAGAGTTAATTCAAGCAAAGTCCCCAGAAATCTTTTACTGGATATTAGTGAGCGCAGAGTCTGGCTGGCTACGAATGAGCAGGCTGAATGGGAACTCTGTTCCCTCGCCGCGCCTGGTTTTGCATGGTTTAGCATGGTTCAGTAGGGAAAGTGGGGCAATTCCTCTTCTCCCCTTGGCTAGGAGCGTGTTTCATTTTCAACTAAGCATTTAGAAAGCTGTTGCAGGGAACTGAGGATGGGTGGGAGTGAAATAAGTTTTCCAGGCGTTCATAAAAATGCAAGTGGGACAAATTTACCTGCTTCCTTTTCTGTGTAATTTGAGAGGGAGGATTTTCAAAAATATCTTGTGGGAAGTAAAAGACTAAAGACCATTTAAAGCCAGTAGTACTTGTGTGCCTAAGTCACTTAGAAACTTTTTTAAATCTCCACCTAATAATCTAAATAATATTCATCATGTAAAGATTACATGTTCTCTAAAACCGTGCTCTTCAGTGTGCTTTGTAATCTAGATTCCCTAGATAAAT